>JASAOA010001698.1:0-46064 GCA_030849815.1 Vickermania spadyakhi
TTCCTCGTCTTTACTCCTTTTTCTTTTTCCATTTGCCTTTCAGAAGATGGCTATGGTTCGTAGAAGTGGCGTTTGCGCATTTCGAAGTGCAGTATGGATTTCAACTCGCGGGCATTTGGGGTCTTTTATGCGAGTCGTTTTAGGCAATAACCACCGTTCCTTTTTTTCATCGGGGCTTTGAAATCTAAGATTTGGCGTGGTTGTATTTAAATTTTACTTGTCGTTCTTTCTCGCTCTTGGTCTTCTATAATGCTTTCTGTTATTGGGGCCCGGAAAGAAATTCTGTTTCGCAATTTTGAAAGTGCCGCGCGTTTCCTATACCGGTCTAATTTTTTTTTCCCCGAAGTGATTTAAGCCTTTTGTGCTTTTTTTTTTCCTCGCTTTTTTTTGTTTTCAAACGAAAAAGTTAGGTTCTATTTCGGGCCTTTGTTTCCCCCCCCCCCCCCTTCCAAGTTTCCTCAAAAGATGATCAGCAGCCTTTTACAAAAGTCGTAGATATTGGTTTTTTTTCGGCCATAAAAAAAATTAATGTATGATACGTGTTTGTTTTTCTTTTTTGCGTTGATGATTGCTTTTACCGTCATTCCTCTTGGCGGTAACATTGTATTTTTTTGGACAAAGTAAATGTAGAATTTTATTTTGTGCAAAAACTATGTAAACTATGTATCTTTACCTTTATCGGAAAGAAAATTATGCAATCAGTACTGTACCTTTTTGTATTTTTACTTTTTTTTTTTCTTTTTTGTTGGAACTATATTTATGTATATTTTTTCTCAGCAATTTTCGTTGCAGCCATATAGAATTATGGTACAGCAATATAATATACTACAATATGTTATTGCTACTTTTTTTTTTTCACATTATTTTAATTGTTGTTGTTGTTGTTGTTGTTGTTGTCATGTAAATTTTCTGATATTCTGTTTTCAAGTATTTATTCGCTAATTATGTATTTTACTCCTGAATTAAATTTATTCCTCTTTTTTTTTTTTTTATAGATAATTCGTTTGCGGAAACATTATTAATTGTATTTTGTTTCTAAGTAAAAGTTGATATTTTTAAATATTTTTATTTGAGTTTCTTCTTGCTAGATGATTAGAACGATTAATGAAAATATGTGTCTGATTAATTTCTCCTTGTTTGTTATATATTTTTTGTTTAATAGCTGTATTGCATGTTGAAATCATAATGCTTTATCGAACTTCAAGTATCAATATCATTGTTTTCAGCTATAAAAATGTAAATTTTATTTTTAATTTTCATAAAATTCGTTTCAGCGGCGTACAACTTTCAAATGAATAGCATTCTTATCTTTTTTTAATATTTAATAATTCTGTTTTACGTCAGAAAGAAAGGAAGAAAGAAATATTCTAATACTCTAATTGCATAATGTAGAATTGTATAATTTTATTATTATGTTAATTATAAGGACTGATAATTATTTTAATGTTATGTATTCTATTTATTATTATTATTATTATTATTTTTATACTTGTATTTTATTATTCCCGTCATTATTTGTATATATATATATATATATCTTTTACTTTTCCTTTATAGTATTTCTTCTTTCTCCATATTATTTTTTATTATCATTTATTATTTTATGTATAATTATATTTATTTTGTTCCTCCTATTATTATTTATGTATATATATTTTTGTTTACTCTGTCATTTCTAGAATTTTTTTTTCTAAAGCTTTATAATTTTTGTTATTGTTACCTATTTTTTTTTCTTTTTACTATTTTTCGAATACATTCATTTTTGGTTCTAAGTTGCTTATATTGCTTTCTGTTTAAATATAAATACGTGGTTACATTTTTTTGGTTAACATATTTTGTAGAGTTATTATACTGTCAACGTTGTAGGAGTTACAACTTTTATAGCATGTGATCTTAATTGAAAAAAATCTGACAATTTTTGATTACGAGCTGCAAATTTATTGCAAATAACCACTACTCATCAAAGTATTTAGTTTTTTTTTTTAAAAAAGAAAAATAAGGTGAATATATTGTAGGAACATTTTTTGTTCTATAGAAAGTAGTACATTTAAAATTCGGTGTTCAACTAAAGTAGAATTAGGAAAAATCGTTGAGTAAAACACTTAAACAGAATCGTAGTTTTTTCTTGTTAACTTAAGGTAGCTTACTTCGTAAATAAGAACAAACTAAGTAAAATACTTTCGGTAAACATTTTTTGCTGCCAATCTCACTACAAAGAAAGAAAATGTAGAGAGGTACAATGACACACTCAAGGAATATATTATTGCTTGGTCAGCGCACCGATTAGATGCCGAACTATAGATTTTCTCTTTCTATCCTATTGATTATTACTAAAATAAATAAATTAAATTATTTTTTTTGTTAAATTTGTTCAGTAACTCATTAATAATTTTTAAACTATTTCTTATCCTCAAATTGTGTTTTGTTTCTTTTAGTTTTCACATTTAGTTTTTGTACATTTGATTTTTACATTTGATTAACTGAATAATAAATATATTCTGCTCTACTGGAAAAATGGTTTTTGTTACGTCTGCGATGCTATTATGTTAATTTAATGGTGTCAAAGTCTTTCTTATATTTTAAAAGAAATGCCTCTTAATCACCCTACTTTTTCTTGTTCAACATTGCGATTCTTACTGTCTCTACTCTCTCTTTTTTTTTTCTCTCTTTTATCGTTCTCTTTTTTCCCTGCTCATTTTCCTATTTTGTTGTGGTGAGATATAGGTATAACACAGGACACAAAAATGTTTTTTAGGAACGTTGCTTTGCGTATGAAATACGCAAATTTAGAGCTTGCTACTCGTGGAGATTTTCCGCATGGGATGAAGGAGCCGGGCTTTGTTAAGAAGCTAGATAAAAATATTCCGTGGTATTTCTCGACGTATCGCTCAATGTATCACTGGCCTGCTTTAGGGGACAATTGGAGTGATCTTAACGAAGGTGAAAAGCATCACGATTTGAACATGTACTACACTTTAGCATGGTGGAAATTAGGAGAAGGTATATATACTGAAGGTGATGATGAGTAGTCAATATGTTTCATCCACTCAAAGAAGAGTATCTGTGCAAGACGACGTGGACGCATAAAAATATAGAGAAACGTTTCTTTATTTTTTGAAACCGGTATATCCTCTTTGGGAGTATAAGTGCGTTCCTGACTTTCTAACCTTTTTTTCTTTTACTTGCATATGTTCACTCCACTTTTTTTTGCATTTGTGACATTTATGGATCGTAAGATAGATTCTGTTATAGTTTTTATTAGGTTTACAAGGGACTGTAGGAAAAAGTTGTTAAAAAAACGATAAAGTATTTGAAAAATCATGTTTCGTCGATGCGCTAGGCGGCTTTATCGTTACCAAGAGTTTGAAATGCATAATGAGGCCAAGTACCCGTTTAATTATCCTCGAGAAGCACCAAACACTTCAGTATTTCCTCAGTACCAACTGAACTTTTGGATGTTTTGGGGTTATGGACGCCAAGAGCTTTGGATCGACAGAGATAATAGACGTTATGAAACAACATGGGAAATGCTGCGAAGACTTTTAATGTGGTTTTTTCCGTGCTATTTCATCTTCCCGTTCGGTGTGCCAAAGTGGATTGCTGCCAATGCTTTCGGGGAATATGGAGAGAAACCCTTTTTAGATCAAACGATGCATAACCCTATGGACAATCATTATATCGAGTGGGGAGGAAGTTCATTGGATGCGGAGTGGCTGCGACACATCCATTCTCAAGAATCGTTTTAGTTAATCGGGTTCCGGAATTTTTTAATTTGACAGCAGTGCGCTGAATCGTGTGTACAACAGCGCTTTCCCGCCTGAAGCAGCATTAGGAATTAGGTAGCAACTAGTAGCAAAGCCGAGAGGAGATAAAGTAGTACATATTCGAATAGATTAAATTAGTATGATAAAACTAATTGCAGCTGGACAAGTTTTACTGTTGAGTTTGTCTCACGCTTTAGCTGTTTTATCTTTTCCGCTCCTTTTTTTTTTGGCTTTGTGGTTCTTCCATAGTAGAAATAGTAATACATGGTAATAGATGAGGAGAAAAACACTTCCATTTTGCATTAAGAACTTTGCGTTCATTCGGTGCCATTCAACTTATAGCTCAGCCGTCTTGCAGCATGAGGACATGGCTTCCCGATACCCTCTACAATCGTCCAATAAGAAATCATTACTAAGTTTGCTAGAGGAAGCTGAGGAGAGCATATGCAAGTGGAAGCTTAACAAATGGGAATTCCGTATTCCACTCTTGGCTAACCAACAACAGAAAGAAAGACTTTTGCTACAACTTAACATTTTAAAGACATTTTTTTTGGAGCAGGGGAAAATAATTAATGATGTGAGGAAAGACTTAAATATAGTAAGTTCTATCGGAAAGATATCCATGGAGGAAGCCCGAACTAAAGACAAAGCCTGGGTACAGGAACTCGTGTCAACATTGCGGTGGAACAACGAAATCTCCAAGGCCAAAGCTCTCCGCGACGCATTTCTACGACTAGAGGTATATGGAGCTCGTGATTACCGTGTCTTACAAAGACTTTGTGCTATGTATGGATTGGGGATGTTTGATTCATTTGATGACGCCTTCTCGAATTTAATTGTGGAAGATCACTCCACGCAGCAACGGAGTGTACAAAGAACCAACCCATTTACAGAACTTCTTTCGATCATTACCACGGAGTACCCTTACGTGAGTATGCTTTATGATTTTCTTGGGTTTAACAGTTCTTCAGGGTACCGATCGTCATTGAAAAACTTTTTGTGTGATGCGATCGAAAAGCGTCATTCCTTGAAGTCAAACAGAAATGGACGTTTACTGCTGAATGATACTCACAAACGTGTGTTTCTATACGATTTAGTGGACAATCGCTCTCGAGTTGTATCCGACGATGCAAGTTATGGTCTGCCAGATTTTGTGTACATCAAGGATTCTCTTTTTTTTTTTGTAACTATTGCGTCAGATAATTACTGGCTGCGTAATCGTCAGTTGCTGCACAAGAAACAGATGGAAGGAATTGGACGCCGAGGTTCTTTTGTGCTAGGAATTCCGATGTCAGAGGTACGAATGAAGAATATATTGTTGCCACCACATTATCTTGACAAAACTTCTCTAGTACGGCTGCTTGAAGGAGTTTGTGAGCTTGATTTAAACACTGCCTCTACACAATTTCCGTGGATTAACTTGTATGAAAAGGATTTAGATCCCAAGGATGTCGATTTCTGCGAAATGATGAAGCACAATGTCATAGAAGAGTGGGTCACGTTGTAGACATTTTTTTTCCGATAGAAACTATTTTAAGGTTGAAATGTAGTAAATGGGTAACGATAACTTTGCTGAGATCTACTTTGCCATTTGCCTCTACTTTTTCTTCTACTCCTTCTCACATTTTTTTTTTTGTTTCACAGGAAAACATGACCACCAAGCGTCGCAATCACGGCCGCGCGAAGCCCCCGCACAGCCGCGGCCGCGTCAAGCCCGTCCACTGCTTCAACTGTGGCCGCCTGACCCCCAAGGATAAGGCGGTAGGTCGCTTCGTCGTTCGCCGCATGCTCGATGCCGCTTCTGCCCGCGATGTGGCCGAGGCGTCCCCCGTCTACGGCGCTGGCTTCGCGATGCCTAAGCTCTACATGAAGACACGTCACTGCATCGCCTGCGCTATCCACAGCCGCACCGTCCGTGCCCGCCCCGTGGAGAACCGCAAGAAGCGCTACACGATGAAGGTGCCCTTCCGCCCCAACGCGAAGAAGTAAAGCATGTTCCCATGTTTTTCAGTACTGATATCCCTTTTATTTATTGAATAAAGCAAACAACAAAGAAAGAAGTATATTGGATGAACCAGGTACTTTTGGACTACTGTTAAAGTTCTTTTCAGGTGAAGATGTATGTCTTCTTTTTTCTTCTCTCCTTATCTCTCTTCTTTTTTGATTTTCCTGAACCTTCTACTTTTTCCGGATAAGAAACAAGTTCGTTTTTCAATTTTAAATCAAAGCAAATGAGGAGAACCTTTCTGAAGTTTACAGGCAACAACTGGAAGGCTCTCTCCAACCAGGAAGTCATTCAAGCTGTGAATGCGAAAAAGCTCACCTTCTACGGGCTAGAACAAGCCCTGGCACCCGATTACGAAAGGGCTATCGAAATCCGTCGCCAAATGGTGAAAGAACAGATGTGCAAGTCTAGGATGCAGCCCCACCCGTTGGAGAAACTACCATACAAGGGTTACGACTGGGACCGTGCCGTCGGTCAAAATTGCGAGAATATCGTAGGATACGTTCCTATTCCTGTGGGGGTTGCAGGACCTCTTCATCTGAACGGTAAAGAAGTGGCTCTCCCGATGGCGACAACAGAGGGTGCCCTGGTGGCAAGTACTCATCGCGGTGCCCGGGCCATTAATCTGAGCGGAGGATGCAAAGCAGTGGTTCTGAAGGAAGGGATGACACGAGCTCCCGTGGTGGAGGTGGATTCCCTGGAAGAGGTGGTGAAGTTGTACGAATTTTGCGAAAAGAAATTTCCCGTTCTCAAAAGCGCCTTTGAGTCTACCACTCGCTTTGGCCGCTTGCTGAGCATTAAATGTGCTGTTGCCGGCCGCCGAGTGTACATGCGCTTCACGGCTTTCACAGGCGATGCCATGGGAATGAACATGATCACTAAGGGCTGTGACAAAGCCCTGGAGGTGCTGAAGGAACATGTCCCTACTCTCCGCGTTCTCGCTTTGTCCGGAAACTACTGCACTGACAAGAAGCCGTCCGCAGTGAACTGGATCGAGGGCCGCGGGAAGTCCGTTGTCGCGGAAGCTGTGATCAAGGCGGATGTTGTGGAGACGACGCTCAAATGCACGGTGGATAGCATTACGTCTCTTAACATTACAAAAAACCTTACTGGCTCTGCGCTTGCTGGCTCCTTAGGAGGGTTCAACGCCCACGCTGCCAATGTTGTGGCCGCCATTTTCCTTGCGACAGGCCAGGATCCTGCTCAAGTGGTGGAGTCTGCTACGTGCTTGACCACCATGGAGAAGGCCGGAAACGATTTGCTTATCAGTGTTATGATGCCAAGCATTGAAGTCGGTGCTGTTGGTGGTGGGACTGGCTTACCTTCGCAACGTGCTATGCTCAACCTTGTGGAATGCGGTGGAGCGTGCAACGAAAAGCCTGGAGCTCATGCCAGCCAGCTGGCGTGCATTATTGCAGGCGGTGTTCTCTGTGGTGAGCTCTCTCTAATGTCTGGTCTTGCGGCAGGACACTTGCTCAGTGCACACATGAAGCTGAACCGCAAGCCTCCTCCAGTTAACTAAGAAGCCGATTTCTACTTTTTGTGCTTAGCCTTCACAAATATTATAAAAATCAAACAAACTCTTTTTCTTCTTTTTTTTTGTTTATACATTTTTCGCTACGACTTTCCCCCTTTTTCTTTAACAACACTGACTTTATCTTTTCTCATCATCCGGTAAAAAAAAACTTCTTCCTGAAATGAAAGAAACAACATTTCTGCTTAAATTGACTTATACTGAGCTTTTTTCTCTTTCTTCCCTTCCTTCTTTAATATTTTTTATTTTGTAGTGAATATCTCAAAAAACACGAAATTTTGAAAAACATTGTGTGAAGTATTACTAATATTGCTGTAGTTCGAGATGGCTGTGATCTTGTTTGTGGGGAACCTGTCACGAATGGCAAATGCTCGATATCTAGAACGTTTGTTTTCTGCATTTGGTAGAGTAGAACGTGCAGAGATATTTGGGGAAGGTAGTGAGCGCTACGCAGAGGTGACTTTCACAGAAATGGACGATGCAGATACTTCTATTGCTGCTCTGCACTATCGCTATTGCTCAGCGAAGAACGTGCCTCTGTTAGTGTTGTATTCTCGGAATAGTCCTGTGGTGTCTGCGTACGGCCTCCTGGTAGGCGAGGAGTTTCGGAACTGCCTGGAGAGGAAGAGGATGCCGGACCCCGTCCCACTCGATTACTTTGACCCTCAGTACCCACGTAGCACTGTGCTTCTTCCACCCTCTGAGAGCGCGGTTATCGATCACACACTGGATTTGACGCCCAATTAAAAAAACCATGAACTCTTTGTCGCCATCGGAAGCCTGCCTGTTTTTTGCTCTCTTGCTCTTTTTGAGTACTCATGCGTTTCTGTCTGGAGACAAACTTCTCGCGTCTTTTTGCTTTCTTCAGCTTGATGATGTACTAGTTAGTCAGTGTACACAAGGTTTTTTTGCGATGTGGCACGAGGGCGATTTTTAAAATTGTTTCAGTGACCAACGACTAAAGTATAAATATTTATTCATTGCAAGAAAACACACACATCGGAATCCATGCTTTATCGGTTTTTTAAGAAACCGATAAAGAACGAAGATATTTCGTTTTCCTTTTTTTACAATGACTTTTCTGCGTGGTGCTCACCTGATTAGACACACTTTCTATTTTTCTTTCTCTTTTTTCTGGTGATTCTGCAAAGGTTTTTTTTTTCTTCTTTCTGCAGTCGAGAACGAATTTTGAAATCTTCTCTTGCTGAACGTTCATTAAAATATTTCCGTATCATACCAAGTGCGGAGCTTCCGACTCTTTTTTACTATTTTTTTAAACCTTTTTTTTCTCTCACTTCATAAAAAATGAACCTCAGCGATGCGCGCGCTGAGCGTCAGAGACGCGCGAACCGCATGAAGATGGTTCAAGCTGAGCTGGCCAGACAACGTGAAGAGGAAGAGTTCAACTCGATGCGATTCCGAAAGCAAAAGTCTGCAGCAGTAGATGTGGCTCTTGCGGAGGAATTAGCGGAACAGCAGCGCAGAGAGATCAAGGATGAGAAGATGCTTCAGCTTGTGATGGAATTCCCAGAAATGCGAAACTTTAAGAAGGCCCTCGTGGATGCCCACACCAACAAGGAGCGAGTAGAGTTTAAGAGCAACAAACCTGAGCTCAAGGCTCAGGAAGCACGGGAGCACAAGGAATACATAGAGTCCTGCATGCAGCGAGAGCGGGAGGAGCAGATGAAGGAGGAGCAGCGCCGCAAGGAGGAGCTGGAGCGATTCCGGAAGCACCAGGAAGACCAGCTGAAACTGATCCGCGATAAGCGCGAGAAGGCTATGACCTCCCTTGAGGACCAGAAGAAAGAGCGGATTGCTGTGGATGCCATTGCAGCCCGCATCCAGGAGAAGGACATGTTAGACGCTCTGGCGCGAAGGGAGGCACAGCGCAAGCACGAGGAGGAACAAACAGAGTTCAACCGTCTGCGTGGCCTTCTCAAACAGGCGGAGAAGGAGCGCGAGGCGAAGGAGGAGGCTGCTATTCAGGCGTACCTGGCCGAACAGGACCGCCGTCGGGAGGTGGAGAAGAAGCTTGGTCGCGAGAAGGACATCGTCAAAGCTCGCATCTTGGAGGAGCAGTGCCGCAAGATCTCCGAAGAGCAGCAAAAGAAGCTGGAGTTGGAGAGCTTACTGCAAGAGTACTACGAGGAGGAGCGCATTGCGAAGGAGAGAGCCCTCATTCAAGCTGAGAAAGAGAGCCATGAGCGCCTTGCTGACGCCGTGGCCAGGGAAAATTTAGAGCTCATAGAATCGCGAAAGAAGCAGCGGGCGGCGGAGCTTGAACAGGAGATGAAGTACCGGCAGCTCGCCATGGAGGACCTGGCGGCTGCGGCGCGAGCGGAACAGGCGAGAAAACAGCAGGCGATTCTGGATCGCCGGGCACAGATTGCCGAGGGTGAGCGCTTCCTGGAAGAACGCCGCAAGCTGAAGGAGCGGGAGAGAGAACTAGAACGCCAAGTGGAGGCGAAGGACATCGCTAGAGAACTCGAACTCCAAGAGTACATCCGCCGTGCCCGCGCCAACCTTCTGGCGGAGCACATGCCTAAACTTGGTAACTTTGCTCCGACGACAGTCCTCAAGGCCGACGAACGGGAACGCTATCTGCCCCAAATTCAGGCCGCCCAACAGTTCCAGCAACAGCTGCGGGAGAAACTCACGGTCAAAGCTCCACGCCGAATACTTTAGGAATGACATAGAAGTGAAAGACGTTTTCTTTTCGTTTTCGTGATGTCAGAAGTGCCCGCACAGGTCTTGAGCGCAGCGGTAAGATATCTCTCAGTGGCGATGGCTCCAACATTGGTGTGAAAGCGAATGTACTTTCCAATATGTAAAGAAAGAAAGAAACAAAACAAAACAAAAAAAAAAGTGGGCTGTGGCGGAAGAAAATCCTAATCAACGTTTGTGTTGTCTATATGCCAATTTTTTTTTGTAAGAAATTTATTTTCTCTTCCTTTAAACGTTGTTGAAGGGCTGGGATATACTATTTTTTATCACTTTTTTTTCTCTCATCATGCATTCTTTGTACCAACGGTGTAAGTAGAGTATAGTATAGAAGTGCTGCATCTAAGTGCTTTTTGCAGACGCGGGACGGTGAAGGTGGGAACCACTTTCGCTCACCGCTTTCTTGTATTCCCCCCTTCTTCTCACAGATTTTTTTCACCTTACAAATTTTGTTTAAGACGTGAACCATGCGGCATTCAGCTGTTCGTTTTGCAAAGAAGCAGCAAGAACGGGTATGGCGTGCGGTACCGCTTCCTCAGACGTTCCACACAGCACTGGAGAGCGGAGATTGGCTCAAGGCTCTGCAGCTGTATGAGAAACATCCCTATCACACCCCTCCGATCGACACCTTTGATCTGCTGAGGTCCATTATGCATGCGACGGGTGTCGGAGTGTCGGATGTGAAGCGACGCTTCAACGAGAAGATACGGCTCTCGGAGGCCCTGCAGAAGAAGACGACGGAGGAGGTGGAGTGGGGGGCGTTTTGGCACGCCCTCAATAATGGCGACGGCAAGACCATCAGTGCGGCCATTCGCGGTGCTTCTATCGGCGGTACGGCTGCCCAGATTGCAATGGCGGAGGCCTGTGCGGTGCTGCTAAAGAGTGCTGGGGAGAATTGGGAGGAGCGCCTCATTGAGAGTGTTCCGTTCGGAACCACAACACGCTCCAATCTTGTGCAGGTGGCGCTGAAGGAGGGACGCTGGGATGTGGCCATTGAGATGCTTCGTACGGTGCTTCTTCCAAAGTCCGAGATGAAAACGCTTTGGCCTGTCATGGCTCAGTTCTCGTGGGAGAAAGTACTAGGAATGATTTCTGTTTGCCCAAAGTATGCGGTGCCCTATGACATTGCCCTACCTCACATTCTTAACTCAGGGTGCAGCCTGCAGCAACTCTCCGAGCATTTGGAACAAGGTGGTGTGCTGGGGGAGGTGGATGTCGTCGCTCCGCTGCTGTCCTTCGCGGAGTCCCGCAAGGATTGGGATTATGTGAACCGGTGTATTGACCACTTACATGAAATTGGACATCTGCCTCATGCTGTTGCAAAAACGTATCATCAACTGACACGCTTACATTCCACTGAGAAGGTTTGCAAGGCTCTTCGCGCTCATCGCGTGCGGCTGTCGGATATCAACATAGAAAACTTAGAAGCCTTAAAGCTTTAGAGATCTATGCTAAAATGTATGATTCTGATCATTGTCAAGCAGTATTATATTCGGGATGAACTCACTTCAAATGACAACAGCAATAAAATTGATAAAACAACAATATAACTGTACCAACATCAGATTCCATACATATATATATATATATTTCTCTCCTTTTTAAAAACTATATTTACTGTAGTGACCCGTTACATAATTATTCTCGAAAATGCGCTTCTTAGCTGTTTTTCTAGCCCTTGTACTGGCTCTGAACTCCATCTCCGCTTCTGCGCAACAGTACAGTGAGGCCGACCCCTTTCCTCTTCTTGCGGTCTCCAAGACAGTAAGCCAGCCAGACATTTCCCTCGGATCGTCTTTCGACGTGGTGGTGACTGTGACCAATTCAGGCCAAAGCCCTGCGTATGATGTTCATGTGAAGGATTTGTTGGTTAACGGGACCGAGAAGAACAAAGTCTTGCCCTCCTTAGGCCCACAAGAGTCGACTACTCTGCGCTACACCGTCTATCCCACTGCCCTCGGTCGCTACCAGGTTGGCGTCACTCACGTGACGTACAACCTCGAGCTGGGCAACTCCAACACGCAGCTGAGGGCCCTCAGTAACCTCGTTCTGGAAGAGAAGGCGTACTACCTAGGTGACGGCGTTGATGACCAGAGCTTCCGCGGCTCTGTGCTGGTGCTCACACCGGAGAACTTCGCCCGTGCGCATCGGGGACGCCATTTGCAGATTGTATCGTATCTCTTTCTTGGCGCCATTCCCGCGTTGTTCCCTTTCATCTTTTTCCGCATGAAGCGGGCCGAGGAGGACGTGCTGCTGAGGCGGTCCAAGTACATGAAGTAAAAAACACTCGAAGGATCTGATGCTGCTCTTTTATTCCTCTTCTTTGCGTGTCCAACGGATTGAGAAGCAAGTACCCAATCTCACACGAAAGCTTGTCAGCTTCTCGCCAACTGCATCAGTATCAAGGGTGAATTCGGGAAAAATAAACAACTTTGATCCATTTAAATCAGTCATAATGAATTAATACCCTCCAAAAATGACCGTCCTTTCTCTCTCTCGTGCAAAGATGGAAAAGAAGTTTGCTTCTTTCCGGAGTGAGTATAGAGTTGACTGTTTTATCTATTCCCTTTCCTTCTCTCTATTTCTCTCTGCTATTTTTTTTTCCTCTCCTTTTGATTATCTGTTGTTATTTGTCGAAGGGGATTATCCAAGAGCAGTAGGTGAGAGATCTGTTACTGTGCTTTCCCGATTCCCGTTTTTCTTCTTGTGCTCGACTTCCTTCAGTAACTGCTAAGTGCTCTTACAATTGCTATTTATCTTACTTCAAAAGGTTCATTCAGCTAAAACAATAAAATTCAAAATTCAAACCGTTAGCATTAGAAAACTGTTAAATTGTAGTATATTTTTATTTTTAGTTTTATTCTATTTTTGACGACGAGTGTAAATCTCATTGGGAGGTCATTCATAATGGACGGATTACTCGACAAGAAGTTGGAACACGCGGATACGTCTGCCGCCTGTCACATGGACCCTTCCAATTCCTGCTGGTCGTCCTTCACGGACGGGGATATTTCCAGCGGGCAGACCCTGATGAGCCCCACTGTCCAGCCTTCCACCTGCTCGGAGAGCGAGGACTTCTGTATGGACGTTGAGTTCATGGAGGCGGACGTCTCCCTCCGCTACCTTGAAATTCTGAGTCGACCAGGAAAGATTGACTTGGAGCAGGATAAGATCCGCATTCGGAGTTGGAAGCAGGAGCGTTCGAATACCAGGCTGGCACAGCTGATGCAGCCGGTCTCCCGTCAAGATCACCACATTATGCTCCGCATTCTCATTGGGGAGGCGTATTTCAACGACCCGGATCACGTGAATAACCGGCAGCGGTGGGCCAAGGTGATGAGCCGGATGAGCAACCGGTTTGACGGCGCGGCTGCTATCCTGAGCTGGTCCCCTGACCCGTACAACGATGTCCTCGGGGCACTCAGTCGTATGCGGCTGTGGAGTAACAGCCAGAGGAAGTGGGACAACGTCAACTTTGAGCCTCGGACCCGAGAGATTGCCATTCTGGAGCGCCTCAAGCGCAGTGGAAAGAAGTTTTTGGATGAAGTTGATGAGTGAGGAGGCTTTCTGTTTTTGAAATAGAGAAAAATCGAAAAAAAGAACCAACACAGTGAAAAGAAAGAAAAAGAAGAAAAAAAACGTCTGATCGGTAGAACTTTATTTCTCCTTTTTCACATTTATATTTCTGTTGTTTTTTCTTTTTCGTAAAACCATGTGTATAAATCGAATCACCGCTTTTTAGAAGATCTGTTTGTCCTTTTTTATACATTCATTTAAGACAAATTTTACTTTCCACTTTAAAGCTATGCATTGTTTTACTCGCTTGCATTTCTCATTCTTTTCAAGGAGCTTTTAAAAATCAATCAATATATTTATATATTTGCATGAGGTACTACTCTTTTCGTTCTCCCGCTACTCACTTCATGTGCTTCTCTTTACGGCCGAAGGAAGACTTCGGGTCTCTTTCCCTCGGTGGCCTTTGGCAAGAGAAGCAGAAGCCGACGTCCAATGAGATCGCCAGTGCTAAGGATCAATTATTTAACATAAAAGAGGCATAAGGCATGGCGAAGCTCACTCCGAGAGCTCATATTTACAGGACACTTGTATTTCTATTCTATATTATTTTTTTTATTGATTATTGATTTTTACGTACGGGATATAGCTCGTATACTATTTTCTCTTACATGTTTATTGACACTTTTGTAATTTTTTTTTTAGCTATTCTTTTTCTTCCTGCTTATATTTTTATGTTTATTTAATTTGAGTTTTTCAAACTCTTTTTCAGCATATACGTAAGCCTAGATATATGTATAACACACAGTGGCGCCTGCGGACAGGACCGCCACCTGACCTGCACCTGAAGTTGGTAACAACATTCAAGGTGTACCCTGTTGAGGATGGAGGAGTCATGGGCCAGAAAAAAAATAATGAATAGAGGATAACTTCGTCTTGAATCCACTTTATATGAAGAAGATGTTTCACAATTGGGGTACAACACACACATCGGAGACGAGTGCACACGTCAGAAAGAGAAAAAAACAGCAATGAGAGCAATTCTACACGACTTTTTTGTCGTTGCTGTATTTTATGAAGTATATACCCCTAGTTGATGTAATTCTTCATACTAAACACTCACTAGTTTTCTATTTTATTTGCTAGTTCCACCCGGATGATTTCCCATATCTCATTTTTGAAGACTAGTCCCAACACAATGACGATCCTTGTATCTCTTTGGTGACTATTTTTTCCGTTAGTAATACCTTTTTTCTTTTCGTTCTGTGGCATTGAACGCTTTTTTTTTTTCTGCGATTGATTGAGAGTGCTAGGCCCGAGACAGTTTACACTTTTCGATGCCTATGCAATTGATGTTGTATGTGTGAGTGAGGAGAAGAATCCGGAGAAAAAAAAAGTCCATCCATACAACTGAGACAAGAATGTGGTAATCTTTAACTTTTGATAGAGAGCCTCAACTTTTAAAAAAACAATTGCTTTAAAGAGAGCAATAAAAGGGAAAGAAGACGAAATTACTAGTGGTTTAAAAGTTTTTCTTCATTACTTTTGAGTAGTCAGCACATTGCTACACGTGCAGTGTGGACTGAGCAGAACTCTGTAAAGTAACAAGAATAAAGGGTTGCGATCCTATTCTACTCCCTTTTATTTATTCTACAAATGCCCAATACTACATACCGCCGTTAGAGAGATAAGTGGTGTTTTTTGAGGATCTAATTAGAAGTCAAGATATAGGAAATAATAAAGGAAATAATAAATCGTAGTACTGTTTATTTCAAATAAAAGAAATAGACAGCTTCTATTTTTTTCCCTTTTCTGCATGGCGGGAAGCAGACCAAGCCTCTCTGCTTTTCGTGTAGAGGACACTTGGAAGAGGAATGGCGGACTTTTGGAAGAAGGGTTAACCTTCTGAATAAAGGGACTCTAGTGCGCTCACTGCTCCTCTTTTCCCTCTACCTTTTCTTTTTTGTCTTTCACTACTACGAGTTAGTTAAGGTTTTTGTGTCTCGAATTACGAGCAGCGTTGCACGACGCTTAAACGATCGCTCTTCTGCTTTACCTGGATCATGAAAAAATTCGGCGGGGAGATGGCGTCGGGGTACAACCCGACGGAAGTGGAGGCAGAGTGGTACGCCTGGTGGGAGAAGGAGGGGTACTTTCGTCCGGCCTCCGACTCCGGAAGAAAATCTAACGGGGAGAAGTTTGTCATCGTCACCCCTCCGCCCAACGTCACCGGCTCGCTGCATCTCGGCCACGCTCTGACAGGTGCGGTGCAGGACACACTGATCCGGTACCACCGTATGTGTGGCGATGACACCCTCTACCTCCCTGGAACAGACCACGCCGGTATCGCCACTCAGGTGGTGGTCGAGAAGCGCCTGCAGAAGCTGGAGGGCAAATCTCGGCATGACCTCGGCCGCGAGGAGTTTCTCAAGCGTGTCTGGGACTTCAAGGATAACCACGCCGGCATCATCACGAAGCAGTTCCGCTCCATTGGACTATCGCTGGATTGGACGCGTGAGCGCTTCACGATGGATGACCACTGCGCCGGTGCGGTGCGGGAGGCATTCGTCCGGCTTCATGAGGACGGTAAGGTGTTCCGCTCCACTCGTCTCGTAAACTGGTGCTGCGCCTTGCAAAGCGCCATCTCTGATATTGAGGTCGATTTCGAAGATGTGCCGAAGAACTCCAAGTTCAGTGTCCCTGGCTACGACAGGAAGGTGGACATGGGCGTGCTGACGCACGTCGCGTACAAGGTTGTTGGGTCCGACGACGAAATTGTGATCGCCACCACTCGACCAGAGACGTTGCTCGGTGATGCCGCTGTGGCGGTTCATCCAGAGGATGAACGGTACAAGAAGTTCCATGGCAAGTACCTGCAGTGCCCCTTCCGCGACGACACCATTCCTATTGTGCTCGATGCGGAGCTTGTGGAAATGGAGTTTGGAACCGGTGCCGTGAAGATTACCCCAGCGCACGACCCGAACGATTTTGAGTCTGGGAAACGCCACAACCTTCCTCAAATCACCGTCATAGACCTCAAGGGATACATTTCGATGGATGGAATCTTCAAGGGTATGCACCGTTTCGAGTGCCGAAAAGAGATCACGAAGAAGCTGGACGAGATGGGTCTGCTGCGTGGGATTGAGCCGTACGAGTACCGTGTGGGCCGCTGCAGCCGTACGCACGACATCATTGAGCCCCTGCTGATGCCGCAGTGGTTTGTAGATTGCTCCGAGATGGCGAAGATGGCGGTGGAGGCGGTCCGGACGAAGGAGCTGCGGTTGTACCCCCCGAGCCACGAGGCGGTCTGGTACCAGTGGCTGGAGAACATTCAGCCGTGGTGTGTCTCTCGCCAGCTGTGGTGGGGCCACCGGATTCCGGCCTACATGGTAAAAGGCGATGGGATTCCGGAAGACCACGAGGACCCGTGGGTGGTGGCGCGGGACTTGGAGGAGGCTAAGACGAAAGCGAAAGAGAAGTTTTGCCTCTCCAGCACGCAAGTAGAGGCCGTGTCGTTCCATCAGGACCCGGATGTGCTGGACACGTGGTTCAGCTCGGGATTGTGGCCCTTCTCCACTCTTGGGTGGCCACAGGAGTCGCCCGACATGGCGAAGTTCTTTCCCAACACCCTCATGGAGACAGGCCACGACATCATCTTTTTCTGGGTAGCTCGTATGGTCATGACCTCCTTTCACTTTACAGGACAGCTCCCGTTCAAGGATATCTTCTGCCACGCTATGGTACGCGACAAGAACGGTAAGAAGATGTCCAAATCCACTGGCAACGTCATTGACCCCCTTTTCATTATCAACGGCGTGACGCTGGAGGAGCTGCACGACACCGTGCGCAACGGCAATCTTTCTGAGAAAGAGATCATCCCCGCCATCAAGCTCCAGAAGGAGACCTTCCCTAAGGGCATCCCCGAGTGTGGCAGCGATGCGCTCCGCTTCGGTCTGCTGTCTTATACGCAGTCCGGCCGTAACGTGAATCTCGACATTGACCGTGTGGTGTCTTACCGCCAGTTCTGCAACAAGCTGTGGAATGTGGTGCGGTATGTGCTGTACCACGCACTGGGGAGCGACTACAAGATTCAGAACCAAACTTACGATGCATCGAAAGAGGAGCAGCTGCCGCTCGAGTGCCGCTGGATTCTGTCGTGCCTTGACGTCGCTATTGAGGAGGCCCGTCGGGGTATGAGCTCAGGCGTGTACGACTTCGCTCTCACGACCAATGCCGTGTACCGCTTCTGGCTCTATATTCTATGCGACGTGTTCCTTGAACTTACGAAGCCGACGATCCAAAACGATGAGCCGAACAAACAGGTGGTTCAGGATACGCTGTTGTTCGTGGTGGAGAAGGGCCTGCGCATGCTTCATCCCATGATGCCTTTTGTGACGGAGGAATTGTGGCACCGTCTGCCACACTTCGATACCTTTAGCACTCAAAGTATCATGCTGGCACCCTACCCCGAAGTGAGCGGCTGGTTCAACCAACAGGTGGAAGATGATATGAAGGTAATTCTGGACACCGTTCACACCCTGCGCTCTGTCAAGGCGTCATACGGGCTTACAACGAAGCACCGCCCGGATGTGTGGATCACAGCTCACACCCCGGCGCTCTTTAAGTTGTTCAAGGCGCAGTCCGCCATGATCACCACTCTGGCGCTGGTCGGCCGAGTTTCTGTCATTGTCGCTACGGAACAGGACACGGTTCCCAAGGGGTGTGGGTTTGCGGTTGTGACACCGGATGTGGCAGTGAACATTATGCTCATCGGCTTCATTGACGTGGACAAGGAGATTGCCAAGCTCGAGAAGCAGGTTGCTGGACTGAAGAAGCAGATTGAGGGGCTGCAGAAGAAAATGTCTATTCCGAACTACAAGACTAAAGTGCCAGCGGACATTCAGACGGCGAACACTGAAAAGATGGCGGGGCTCGAGGGACAAATAACGCAGCTGAACGTCGGTTTAGAGAAGATGATCAGCATGAAGGAGTAAAGTGAGGCGTGTTGCTCCCCATCTCTGGCCATTCACTTCCCCACTCCAGTGGCATCCTCGTAGATCGTGGAGTCGTGGACTGGTGGGCAAAAGTAATTCAATAAATAACAACAACCAGCAACGAAAAATCTATAACAAACCGAACTTAAGAGAATCAACAATAACAGAAAAAGAAATAGTCGCTTTGACACCAATTCACAACAAAGTTTGTGCTTAGGAAGGAAATGGTTTGTGTTTAGTGGGTGGAGGTGCATTAGGATACATTGTAAATGTATTTTGGCGGATTAATACACTGATGGATTGTACCTCTCGTTGCAAGGAATTTTGTTTTCTCGTTTTTCCTGTTCCTCTCTTTTAGTTCACGTTAGTGGTTTTACTTTTTTTTTTTTCTAAAATCTCTTTTTCTCCTAGCATACTCATGAACACTTGGTCCTCTCCGCGTGACCGCTACCCCGACTCCGTGCACAGCCTCATGGCGCTGTGGGGCGGCTTTGCACCCCCGACTCAGTTTCACGACCGCGGACTGGAGAAACGCCTGCAATTCGACTTCCGCGGCGCTTCTGGCGCGGCGCTGACTGCGTCGGACGTGGCGGAGGTGATGCGTCACGCCGATCAGCACATTGTCGACCGCCGGCCACGAGCGGGGTCTGTGGAGACGCTGACGCTGACGGACAGCCTCGTGGTGTTGACCGCCACCCGCCTGCTGGTGACCTCATCCTCGTCGGTGATGCTGCATGAGGTACTGCGGCCCATGATGAAGCTCCTCGCGTCCCACAGTGTAGAGGTCGAGTGGGCCTCCTTTCAGCGCAAGAACCTCGTCTCGCCATGGCAGTCCAGCTGCGAGACCAGCGACATCATGGCGCAGGAGTACGCCGAGCTGAAGGCCACCTTCCCCGCCGGCAACTCGTTCCTCACTGGCCCCGTAGACGGCGAGCATTACTTCCATTACGTCTTTGACGACGTGGTGCGGGAGGAGGGTGTGGCTGAGGTGGATGGCCAGTTCAACGTGTATCTCTACGACGCTCAGCGCGGTATCGGCGAGGACGGTCCGGCGAAGCTAGAGCAGCATCTCACTTCCCTGCCCGACGGCGCCTACGAGATGCAGCGCATCTTTGCGGATTCTCGTTGTGTTTCCTTCGAGACTAACGCCTCCGCCGCTGCCTTCTCCCCGCCACACCGCCTAAGCACGCTCCTTCATGAATTCGCACCGAAGCGTTTCACCATGGTTATGTTCCAAGATAGGGATGTTGCCGAAAGCGAGCTTCGCCATGCCTTCCGTGAGGTGGAGGGGTACAGGGTTGTGAACCGAACCATCAACTACTTCAGCGACGGTTATGCGTTCCACCACATTAGCTTTGCTCGTGTGTGAGATGTGAACAGACCTCGTACTTTGAACTTCCCTTTCGATTGGCCCTTCGAGGAGACCAACGAACGGAAAAGAAAAGGAAACAAAGCAGTAAGGAGAACAAGAAGATCCATAGGTAAAGAAAACAATAAGAAAGAAAGTAAAGAATAATTAAAAAACAACAACAAACAAAAAAATATATATTAAAGAATTTTTTAAAAAATAAATGATATATTATGAAAAGAAAATTAATGAAGAAGTTTGTTTCCCAGAAAAAATACAAAAAAAACTATCCAAAATGAGCGAATGAATATATAATGCACAGAAAAAAAGAGAGAATCAATAAACATTTTATGACAGGGTTCTCTCGTGAACTCCACATTACTCTGCTCATTTTTTTTTGTCCTTCTGGTTAGTTGCTTTACACTTTCTTTTCTTAATTTTTCTAATCACATGAGAACTCGGATAGAGTTCCTTTTTTTCTTTTCGGCATTATTTTTTTTCTTTCTTTCTCTCTTTGTTTGTTTTTGTTTTTCCAGTTTATTTTTATTTATTTTTTTATTTTTTCGCCAGTTTCAGAACAGCAATGCGTTGTGCCAGTGGTTTGTTCCATTTCTTTCTTTCTTTTTTGAATGTCCCGGGTGTCTTTCTCTAAAAAAAATCGAAGAAAAAACAAAAAAACAA
Organism: Vickermania spadyakhi; assembly: GCA_030849815.1. Lineage (NCBI taxonomy): Eukaryota > Euglenozoa > Kinetoplastea > Trypanosomatida > Trypanosomatidae > Vickermania > Vickermania spadyakhi. The sequence continues at coordinate 20,561 of JASAOA010001698.1, forward strand.
CAACAACAACAGCAAATAAATTATATTTTAGATTCGTTCACACTTTTATTTTGTGTTTGACGTCTCTTGCGATTCATTCTTTTTTCTTCGTCATTTTTTGAAACCCCGCAGAGGACAATACCATTTGAAAAGAAATCAACTTTGGACTTTCACTATCACCGTTTGGCTGATTCAACACCACTTTTGCAGCATTATTTGGACCGGGGCACCTTCTTCCCCCGCTATTTTCTTTTGTTTTACCACATTATTTTCTTGCGTGTGAGCCTTGCAGCTACTTCTTCATAGCCCCACTACGGTGGCCTTCCAATATGTACAATCCAAAATGTTGAAGGTGCACAAAGCTCAGTCTTCCACCTAGTTTCTTTCTTTTTCCTTTTTTTTTATTATACGTATATCGAACATGAACGCTTCCTTTTTTTTTTTTTGTTTACCTGAACGGGTAACGGATGGTAAAGCAAAGGAATATGGTTCATTTATTATGTTATATAGTTATTCTTTCAGCAAAGACTGTTCAACACGTTGTCAACTGAAACTCGGTGAGGGAAGATTTGATGGACACATCAGCTTCTTCTCCTCGCTCGTCTCGAACGGGGGGCATTTCATTCTTCAAGAAGAGAAGAGTGTGCGCTGAGGCATTGGAGGGATCCACAGGAGGTGAGAGAGACGCCGTTGAGGGTGGGCTTCACACTCCTCGATGGATGGTTTTCAATGATCTCCTCCTCGGAAGGCTCCAGAGTGCTTCTGGCGTATTGTTCTTCTCTTCTGGGCAGGTGCACAAGCGTGGGGGTGAGCGTGTACGCTCACGGTGACAACCTGCCCGTCTCGATGGGCTTAAAATGTAGTTTAGAAAGCAGAAACTCTCTGTAAAGCCGCAATGGTTTTGGAGGGGGTCTGCAGGACGATGTTTTTTTGGAGGATGTGAAGTAACTGATGCACTTCACGCCCTCTACTGGGGTACACTGGTAGATTCGAACTGGCCGGAGGTGGCACTTTTAGGGCTGGTATAAATCAGAGAGCGCACACGAGGGGAGTGACGTCTAGTCGCGGAGGAGTTTCTGTTGGTGAGGCGACAGAGAACGGCTGCGGGCGTTTTTCTGCCATGGTCAAAATACTGACGTACTTCTACTACTGGCTTCATTCCGTGTTGCTGCATTTCATGTCAAGCGTCTTTTTTTTTTTTGGTTTTATACAATCTTTTACTTCGTTTCATTTCCTACTTATTATTCTTTTTTTTTGTCTTACATTTATTTTGATAAAGCGTTGACGAAGTAAAAAAAACTGTTTCCGTGTGGAAATTTGCGTGAACGTTCATTTTCTTATTGGACGATTCCGTGTCTTCAGCGCTTTCACTCACCTGATACCACATTTGCTGTCCTTGAATCGCTCACTGCTGTTGTACTAACGGACAGGAGTAGAGGACCTCTTTTAGGTATATTTATTTTTTTGTTACTGATTTATCCTTTTTATTTTGACGCTTGACAAGACCCCTGCCTCCGTAGATTTTGACCTCTCTCACCCAACGAGAAGGCTAAATTCTAAAAAGCAAATAAGGTGAAGACGTCGGTGCGCTGTCAAAAAGTCTGGCGTGGCACCGACTGCTTCACTAGAGCTACCTTAGTGGTGCGTGTACTCCCACTAGGCTCATAAAAGATCGATAACAAAAATAGATAAACAAACAAACGGAAAGAGAAACATAGAGATCGAGTGAAAAAATAATGAAGAAGAAACAGTTGATCTCGCCATGTGAGATTCGGGTGCGTAATGCGTATGCGAATAACATGGGCTGAAGGAAACTGTTTTTTTTTTTTTTGTAAATCATTTTTATTTGGTACAGTTGTTGGGCTGTTTTGTGAATCTATTTTTTTGTGGATCTTTTTTCCGAGGGAGATTGAAAGAAGATAATAGTTGACGCGACGTGCATTCCGGTTGGGGTCTTTTCCGCTGAATAAGAAAGAAGAGAAAAAAATGCTTTTTTTGGTATTCACAGCAACAGCAATGAAAAAATAATAGACATAGGGTAGTGCTTAAACAACAAGAACATGATAACCGAATTATGTTTTTATATGGTGCAACTCTTGGACTACTGTTCTCAAAAGTAAGTAGTTCTCTTTCATGTAAGCGGTGCCAGTGCCTTCCAAGTACTATTGGCTGTACCCTTACAGGACAAATAAAATAAAACAGAGCGCTACTATTTTTCTTGTTAGTGCTTGAAAGCATGTGCTGCGGATTTTAAAGCGGCATTATTTTCTTTCTTTTCTAGGTGTTTTTGTTCCACATTTTTTCGTTCGCTGAGGTTGGCAACTCCTTCACAGCCATCGGCCCCAAGCGAAGCTTTGGGTAGTCGTGCTTTGTGTGTTTCCACAGCAGAACAAAAATACATATATCGGAAGATCAAACGTGAATTTTTTTGTGCTAAACGAAGAAAAAATTATCGAGAAGCAGCCGCATCACTTCTATAGGAGGGCCCCACTCCTTCTGGTGGCAGCTGGGTTTCCCTTCACATGGCCACTCCTTTAGAACCATACCGGCATCAAATATATGCTGCAAATATTTTTTTTTATAAACTGTCTCCCCCCTATTTTCCTCGAGAGACACTCCGTATGCAATTTCCCAACTAGCACCAATGATTTGATCTTTGACAGTCAATCCATGTGTATGTTCCATTCCTTTTCTCTTTTCCTATGATGACTCTTATTTGCAGCTCATTTACTGCACTTTTTCTTGCCAGTATTTTTGCAAGTTGTTTCATCAACTCAGAAGCTCTTTTTTTTTTTGTGGTATTTTTCTCTCTCTGACAGTCTACTGTGTATAATTCGTCTGTACTGCAGTGATTGTGTTTTTCTGAATCAAATTTTTTTGCATGGAAATATTTCAGTTCGACTAACGCAGAAGAAAAATTATAGAAATACGCAAAAAGATAAGAAAGAAAACACAGTGGATACTTTCTTGTCTAAAGAAAACTTTTTAAAAAAGCGAAAGACAGAAATGAGATGAGAAATTACACTACATTATTTAGAGAAATAAAGAAACAAGTAAAGAAACAAACAAAGAAGCAAAGAATAGCTACCTTACTATTACCTTGAGCTAATATATTTTTCGTAACAAACAATTTTTTTTCTTTCTCGTTCTGATAAACATCAGCCATACCATCTCTTAATAGTTGTACAATTTTTGGAATATATTTCTTTTTTCTTATGCTCTTCTTCTTTTATCACCGTTAAAAAGGAACAAGCGTGACATACACTGTGAAGAAGATGACTAGCAAGGATCCTCTGACGCTCATGGCGATGTGGGGCTCCATGAAGGGCTTCGATCCAGAGCAAGGCTTCAGCTTTGAGGGACCGGAAAAGCGGCTGGAGGTGATTGCCCGCTTTTTACCTGAGACGCACAAGGATGGCCTTCACAGCCTCAGCGACGAGGTGTGGGAGGGTGTCGTTGGAAGCCTCAACGCTCAAATAGTGTCTAAGGAGAAGAACGAGTTCATCAAGAGCTATGTGCTCACCGAAAGCTCCCTGTTTGTGATGAAGAACAAAATTATACTCATTACGTGTGGGACCACAACGCTGCTGAACAGTGTTCCTCATATTTTGGAGGCGATCAGCGATGTCCGAGCGGAGCTGGAGTGGATGTCGTTCATGCACAAGAACTACTCCTTTCCATGGGAACAGAAGGGCCCGCACACCTCGCTCGCCGAGGAGCACGCCACACTGAAGCGCTACTTCCCCACTGGCACGCCGTACATCTTCGGCCCGGTGGATGGGGACCACTACTTTCTCTTCTGCTACGACGACATTATCCGCCCCTGCAGCTCGGAGGACGACACACAGCTGAGTATGACCATGTACGGCCTGGACAAGAGCCAGACCAAGTACTGGTTTAACGACGAGTTCGTCTCCACCGGACCGAAGACGGCAGAGATCCGTCGCCATACCGGGCTCGACAAGGTTGCCGATGAGACTTGGCTGCTACACGACCTTCAATTTGAACCTTGTGGTTACAGTATCAACGCTCTCCGGGGCCCAGAGTACCAAACCATTCATATTACACCGGAAGACCACTGCTCTTTTGCGTCGTACGAGACCAACAGCCGGGCGACGAGTTACGCGGACCGAATCCACAAGGTCCTCAGCGTTTTCCGCCCTCAGCGCTTCACTATTATTGTTTTCATTGACCCCGAGAGCCCTGTGGGCCAAGCGTACCACAATGGCAAGCCCATTGGCGTTGAGCCAGAAAAGTTTCCAGAGTACCAGGTGGCACATCGGGTTGTAAACGAGTTCAACCCTGGGTACGTTGCGATGAAGATCAACTACTTTCGCAAGGACGTAGTGGAGTGACAAGAAGCGACATCGAGGTCCACCAGTGCCTAAATACTCATCCATTCTTCTTTTACTTTCCCTAAGCGATTAAGACAGTAAGAAGCGGGCTGCTTATTCATTTCTGCGCATCATCTCTCCTTTACCCGCCGCTCAAATACACACACGAAAAAAAAAAAAAAGATTATTAAACGACGTTTAACTGTGCTTTTTTTTTTTTGTACTGTCGTCGAGATACAACTCATTGCGACCCTTTTTCTACTACCTTTTTTTTATAGTACTTATTCTTATTTAATGAAAGTGCAAGATAAAACTAAAAAAGTTTAAGTCATGATCCAAGCTTAACAAAAATTGCTTCCCCACTTTTTTTTTTAAATTGTTACTCCTCTTCCTGACTGATTGTGTAAAGCGAAGACGGAGAAGCGGCAAAGGAGGAAAAATCACCTCACTTCAGCGCTATTGTTCTTCCGAGCGTACGCAAGTCCATGCTTCGTCGTGCAAGTGTTTGCTTCCAGGCGACGCTACGACCGTATCAGGCCGCTCTTGAAGCGGTAAAGCTGGGCAACCGCGGCCTTCTGGCGGCGTTGGAGCTTTTTCAGGAGTTCCAACACTTTTACCATGAGCGTGCAGAGTGCCGACAGCGGTCCTCCTCCGTATCACAGGCAGGTTTGATCCCCTCTTCCACACTGTGTCCCCTCACCACCTTTTGCGGCGAAGGGAATGACGTGGAACCTTTTGTCGTTCTGCTGATGAAGGTGCTTTGCGATTTGAAAAAAATGGAAGAGGTTCGATTTCTCTTCCATCAATTCTTGAAGGAGGTTCGTGTGGGGGCGCCTCCATCAACGGAGATTTTCAACGTGTACCTCTCCGCCATAGCTCTGACCGATACATTTCACGAACAGGAGGTAGAACAGGTGGAGCAGGCAATGCTGACGCACGGAGTCGAACCCAATGTCGTCACAAAAGTCTCGCTGTTTGTTCTGCATCTTCGTCTTGGACATGAAACGGCTGCTTCCTGGCCAGCCCTTCGTGAAGAGGTGCAGTGCATTGTCCAGAATAAAGAAGCAAAACTATATCCTCTGCTGGAGCTTCAACTTCTGCATTGCTTTCAGGTGCTCTTTCGTCTCCACCATGACGTGCAAATGGTGCACGACGCATTCCAGCTGGTACGTGCGGTAAACCCCACGCGACTGACCCCCGAACTGATGGTTCCGTACATGATCCTCAGCGTGGCGAACAACTCCACCCCGCCGTGTGTGGTCATGGAAGTGCTGGAGCTGCTGGAGGCGGAGAACGCACTCCGCACCGGTGCGACTCCGCCGCTTCATAGCGAAGTGACTTTCTTCCGGCTCCTGGCCAAGTGCGCTGCTCACGGTGACGTCGAATCTCTCCTGTATCTGGAATCCTATCTGCAGCGCTGCACGGCGCAGGGTTTTCGGCTGGTCAGCCCCGAAAATAACTCTATGCTGGCCTTGCTCTCTGTACAGACCTACACTCGCGCGGGTCGGCTGGTGGACGCACTTGCCGCTGCGGAGCGAGTCACGCCGCTGGAGCCGGGTGAGAGCCCAAAGTTGTTTCTGCAGAACCGTCGCGTTGCTCTGGCCACATCCGATCCCATTTCAGATCTTCTGCACGCCATGTCAGCGAATGGTGTGGAGGGCTTAGCGGACCTGATGGAACAATTGGGTATCACCTCGAGCGACGGAGATTTGTCGAAGCAAAGGCCCTCCTCTGCTGCCCTGGAGATGCTTCTCGCTGCGGCTTCGAACATCAGCGAATATGAACTGTGTGCTTTTCTGCTGCAGAAGTTCGATTCGATGCACTTGCCTGCCACTAATTTTGCCTTTGCTAGCTACATCTCTTCGTGCTTGCCTTGTCGGCCGTCTCTGGCGGTGCGACGTGTGCGGCACGCGATGACGGTGATGCGTGAACGCAGCCTTGCTTTCCGCACGACCTTCATACGCGCTGCGATGGAAGCTGCTCTCACCGCTGGGGATGTGCCGCTGGCTCTGGAAGTGGCAGAGGATTCGAAAGGCTTGGAGGTGAAGCACGGAATGCGACTCGTGAAGTGTGCAGCAGCTTCGGGAGATGTGGAGCTGGTGCGCCGCTGCAAAGAGGCCTTGAGGGTCTGCCGAGCACCTGTGGATCCTTCCAGTGAAGCCGTATTCAAGGCATTTCAACTTTCCTAAAAGAAAAGCGTTTAGCTCGGCCATTTCAATTTTATGATTCTTTTTTTCTTTTTCTCTATGCTGAACGGAAGAGGTGACGTGTGAACAACTGATAGAACGTTATAAAATATTTTTTCCTAAATTACTTTTTTTTTTTGATGTTTCTCATTTTTTATTATAAAAAATTGTTTTCATTGCGTAGTATCTCCTACTTACATCTTTCACAATGGTCTCTGCGGAGCAGGTGGCGAATACCTTCGTCGTGGACTTCTTTGAGTGCCTCCTGAAGAGCCCAAAGGAGGTGGGCGAGATGCTGTCCCCCATGTCGACTCTGCTGATCAACGACTTCGACCTCGGTATCACCGAGCCGAACGGTGACACCGCCCAGAAGCTGCAGAACTGGTCGACCTGCCTGGTCGACAGCAAGGTGGTGGTCGACGTCGTGTACGGCTCCCCGGTGTACGGTGGCGTCGTGGCCTTTGTCACCTTCCGCAGCGTTGGATCGATGGAGGAGTTTTTCCAGATGACCGCCACGCTGGAGGCCACCGATTCGTTCAACAACGAGTTCTACATCCGCCAGCTGAACATCTCCCGCGTCGGTGCGGTGGAGGCGGACGTCCCCCCACCCCCCCCCGCCCCGGAGCCGGTGAAGGTAAAGTCCATTCCGCCCACGCCCAAAGCCGCTACGCCAAAGGCCCCGTCTCGCGACGAGAAGCCGGTCACCCCCCGCGTCGAGGCCGCTGCCGCGCCGAAGGAAGACGCGCCTTTCAGCTGGAAGGCGCGCGTCGCCTCGCCCGTGCAGGCCGCCGACGAGTCCAAGTGCGTCCGCGTCGTGGTTGCCGGAGCGAAGCCCGCCCCATCCGCCGCGGCGAATAGGAAGGACTCGCCAAAGGGAGAGCACCACAAGCGCGAGCCCCGCGAACCCCGCGAGCCCCGTGAGCCCCGCGAGCGCAAGCCTGCCGAGCCCCTCGGCGACCGCCTCATGTTCAGCACCGAAGAGGTTGTACAGGACCAGGATATCCGCACTGCCCTCGGTACTCTCGCCGCCAGCCTTGTGTCGCTTCGCAACAACTCCGCCACCGGCCTCGTCTTCATGGACTTCGCCGCTGGCGTTAAGGCTAACGACGAGCTGCGCAAGTCCTTCGTGGTGGCAGGCAAGAAGGTCACGGTGTTTCGCCAGCGCGTTCGTGTAGAGAAGGAGGCAGCCCAATAAGAGATGCCACGGAGCTTTAGACTTGACGGACATTTTCGACTGGGTTCAGTGAAGAGCTTTCTTTTTTTTTTTTGTTTTTTTTGTTTCTTGTTTTCTCTCGATTTTTCGAAGAAAAAAAAAACATCTTTTAACTAAAGACTATATATTCTTATGCGGAATATATTGTAAGAATACTTGTGATAGCTTCTTGACTGGTCCAATGGAGTAACGAAGAGCCGATAAAAAAGAAACGCGCGTCAAAAGACTTCCCTAGAGCACAAAACGTTTTACAGAATTTACAATTCAGAAAAAAAAAAGGTGTTCGGAACCCCGTAGAGTTATTTTTTTTCTCTACTTCTCTTTTTCCCGTTCTGCAATTGTTCGCTTGTGTCTTCTTTCTCACTCTCTACTCATACGGGTAACAATATGCGTGTCGCTCTGTTCGTGTACGTTACCTTTTTTAAAGGTGGCTTCTACGTGCTGGAGTTCTGGGAAAAATTCACAACATTCTTTGACGATGAACGTGAATGACTTTGACGCCTTCTCCTCACCCTGCTAACATGATTTTTTTTTTCTTGGATACATGCAACGGAGAAAAAAAAAAAAAGGAACAAGGCGCTTTTGTTTAAAATATTTAACCTTGAGAACTTGACGGTGTTTCTTTAACATCGAAACTTCTTTCTCACACACAACACCAATCATTACAAGTTCTTAAAGAGTAGCTATAAAGAATTAAAATAATTTTCCTATATGCACTTCTACTGTTTATAATTGAATGTAACGATTTTTTTCTGAGACCTCGCGCTTGGATTGGAAGCACTTGCTGCTTCTTCTCGGTGACGATATTCTAATGACGGTACTGCTGGATGAAGGGCACCAAGTCGTAACAGCCACTTTTTTGCACTTTCTCTTTCTATTTCTCAAATTTTGCGTTTTCCGAACAGAGTTAGTTGAATTTCTAATAAAGCTGAGGAGAAAATACAACCTCAAAAAGAAAAGAGTAAAAATAACTTTTTAGTTTTGCCTTTACTCTGCTTCTGACAATGCCCAGTGAAGATTGTGGTCCGATTAAGAGCTTCGAAAATGCGAAGCGGCGCAAGGTCACCCTGCGTGTGCCGGCTACCACCGCGAATCTGGGTCCCGGCTACGACACCCTCGCCCTCGCCATGAACATCTTCCTCGAGCTCACTGTAGAACTTAGTGACACCTTTTCATTCCGTGTGACGGGCGAGGGGGCGGAGTTTGTGTCTACCGATGATCAGAATATGGTGGTGACGACCTGCCGCTCAGCCATAGAGGAGTACGCGAAGCTGCCCATGCCGCCACTGAAGTTTACGATGCACAACAACATTCCGTTTGGCTGTGGATGCGGCTCGTCGGCAGGAGCTGCTGTGGCCGGGTTCGTCGCCGGGATGATCCTGACCGGCCTCAAGATGGAAACACAGGCCCGGGAGTACCTCCTCTCTGCCATCACGAAGATCGAAGGCCATCCCGACAATGGCGCTGCGGCAATCTACGGCGGGATTCAACTCTGCTTTCAGAAGGCGGCAGGGGACTTCTCCACGTATCGCGTGCCCACACCGAAGATTCTCATCGTGCTGTTCATCCCAGACAAGCAGATGAAGGCTAGCACACACGCCTCCCGGGAGCTAATCCCGCAGACCGTCAGTCTCGGAGATGCTGTGGCGAACATCCGCTCCACAGCGATTCTCATGCTCGCCCTCACTTCTGGCGAACTGCGCCTGCTGGCGGACGCTCACGACAAGCTCCACGAAAGCCAGAGGGCCTCTGCACTGTACCCGCATTACGCACCGTGTGCGAAGGCGGCGATGGAGGCGGGTGCCGACTATGTGTTTCTCTCTGGGGCCGGTCCAACGGTGTGTGCCTTCGTGGGTAGCCCACAACTCCTCGCGCCACTCACCCTCCCCGATGAAGAGCGTAAGACTGGGAAGATTGCCAGGGCCATGGTGCAGGCGGCAGCCACTGTTGGCGTGGCTGGACGCGGCCTGATTACTCGTCCTTCTGAGCTCGGCGTTCATATTGCTGGTGTTGTGGAAGACGAAAAGATTAACAGAGTGCAGTATGTGTCTATTTAGTACAGCTACATCTGCAACATTTCTATCTTTGATTTCTCCTTTTTGTTGTTGTTGATTACCTGTGGTGTGGTACATTTGCAGGCTTTCTATGGAACATTGATGGCATTGATTTCAGGGTATTCTTTCTCGATCCCTTCCTAAGGGTAGAGAAAAGAAATAATTTTGAATATTATTAAAAGAAAGCACCACCAAACACATAAACACACAAAATGTATTGTAATATCTCACCTGGTGATCCAATGTATACATGACTTCCACACAGTGTTGGATTCTAAATGCTACATATCTCGTCTCTGTGGTCTCCCTCTTCCCCCTCTATGGTATAAGGTACGACCGATAATAACAAGATTTCATTCAGAACACGTACGTGAAATCAAGAAATGAGTGCATTGCACTTAACAACATCCCCTTCTCTTGACGTGAAAGAGAGCACCGTGGAGGAGGTGTCTTGCTCTTGCTCGACGGCCACACCGCACCGGCCCAACCGCAAGTGCTGGACAGACAAGGAGAAGAAGGCCTTCTGGAAGCAGAAGAATGCGCTCAAGAAGGAGAGGCGGCGCGAGAAGAAGCAGCAGCTCACCGCCGAGCAGCAGCAGGAGTGGGAGCTCTTGTCAGAGGAGGAGAAGGAACGTCGCCGCCAAGAGGCGATCCGGGTGCACGAGCGACGGCGTCAACAAGCGGCTCAGCATGACTCCGAGTGCAGAACAGCCTTGATGGACTCGGGAGCCCCTCGTTTGGTGTTTGACCTCAGCTTTTCCTGGTGCATGAGCGCAGCGGACACCAAGAGCACCATTGCACAGATCAAATTTAGCTACAGTACCCTACATCACGCCAAGTTCCCCATGGCACCAGTGATCACCTCCTTGGTCGGAAGGGTGATGAAGCCGGTGGACGGCGAACCCCTGCCGGAGACTAGTGTTCAGGCACCGTTACTGTCGGGGCTCTCGGATTTTGAAGGGTTTCGCAAGTTTCCGTTTCCTGTCTATACCAGTGAGCACTGGTCTGAATTGTTCCCTAGGGAGAAGATCGTGTTTCTCACAGCCGACGCGGAGGAAGTACTGGAGGACATCGAGCGGGACAAGGTCTACGTAATTGGTGCGTTTGTGGACCACAACCAGCACAAGCTGCTTTCGTGGAAGGCCGCTCAGCGTCATGGGGTTCGCACCGCTCGCCTTCCTATCAAAGAAAATATTGACGTCAGCAATCGCTGTCAGATTCTCACCATCAATCACGTGGTGGACTTGCTGACTAGCTTTATCACCAATGGGAGAAACTGGAAGGATGCACTGGAAAAAGTGTTGCCAGTGCGACGGCTCCACCAGCAGGAGCTGGGGAGTCGCAAGCGCCGCAGGCAATTGAGGGAAACCAGCGAAGCAACTGAAGAGAGCAGTGTAGAATGAAGGAATGTAATGTGGCAGTACATATGTTTGTGTTTGTGTGTGTGCGGGTGGTTTAACATTTCTTTTTTCTATATTTTATGAAGTCGTGTATAACCGAATGAAAATGATCTTTTCTAGAAGGCCGAAATTGACAAAATGTGCGAGAAGAGAGTGAATGAATGGATGTCTAAATGCCTTTTTTCCATAATGCTTCCTCTTCCGTCCCTTTTTATTTTTTTTTAAATAAAAAATATACTTTTAGTAAAAAGTAAACTTAGCAGGGTCACGGAGTGGTGTATAAGAATATGCATGCTCCTCCCTTCAAAAAACTCTGTTGTCCCTCATTGTTGTCCTGCCACACGATCAATACCCGTTTCTCCTCGAGGTTATACGTGGGCATCGGCGCGGAGAAGAACTTTATAGGTCCTCGCTTTACCATCTCCCCCTCTAAACTATCTCGCTTAGTGTCTTGTGCTATTGTACTTTTTGTACTGTTGCTATGGGACCAGACGGGATCGGGTGTGCATCAGAGCGGTGCGCTGTACCCCTGGCCTCAGCCGGCGGAGGCCACCACCGTTCACTACCACGGCACGGTATACCGAGGCATTGAAGTGGGGCAGATCCGAGAAGGGGGCCTGACGTTCCAGATTTCGGTGTCGATCCCTGCCTTCCCCACGGAGCTGGAGAGCATGCGGCACATTATGGTCCACATTCTCTCCGATCACGTGCAGCTGGTGGATGAGAGTGGCTACCGCATGTGGGAGGTCACCCAGATGGAAGAGGGTGTCTTGATCGACAATGAGGAGCACCAGTCCGAGGAGGAGGCCCTCACGCAGCGGGAGTGGAAGAAAGCGGTCATCGGCATCATTGAGAATAGCGTGATAGAGGTATCCCCGGACCGACAAACCGTTTGGGTTCAGTTTGCTCCAGTGAACTGGACACTCTCTAGTTCGGTGGCACTGCTTATTGTACCATGTTTACCGTTTGCGCTGTTTGAGCAGTTAGAAGCCGTAGGGATTCCAGATCTCCCTCACAACTGTCTCTCTGGCGATAGCTTTGTGATTCGGCGCATCCCTTTTCCTAAAGTGAAAGAAGTAGAGTTTGGCTTTCTTGTTACCGGGAAGCCGATCGATGTTCCGATTGCTATTGACCCCGAAGAACCTTCGGACCGTTTTGCGATGGAACGAAGTTTTAGGGTGGTGGAGGGTCGGACTTGCTTACACACCCGCAACGCCTTTGTACGTGGTACCGTGTGGAACGCGCAGTTAGAAACTTTTCACTTCACGCCGTATCGGGGAGGCGTTCATTCACTGTGCTTTGCTCCTTATCCTAAAAGCGTGCCGCTACTGCAGCTCAAATTGACAAACTCGTTTGAGATTGCTGGACCTGAAGGTGCAACAACGGATCCACCTCAAGTGCGAGCAGAAGTGGAGTTTACGGGCACTATTTTCGGAACGAACTTCTCTATTAGTGATACTGCGGTCATGACAGAGGACTTGTGCAGCGATTTCACTGCTCAAAATGTGTACTTCGTGGAACTTCAATATATTAGCTGCTCACGGATGATTTTCTTTGGTACCTTTCATAAGCGAGGGATTTATCACGTGTGCTATCATCGAGATGGCTCACCTACTTACATTCGTGTCTCTACACTTCTGGTGGAAAAGGGCAGTGAGGTAGTCATTGACAGCGATACGGCAAACGTCTTGATTGACCAAGATGTGAAGCTACTCACCTCCGCGTCTGTGAAGAAGCTTAAAGTCCAGAATCGAGGCAATCTCGTGCTGAAACAGCGCTCGCTGTCGGTTAACACCTTTTTTCTTTGGTCTGGTGGTTCTATTACGGGTCATGGGCTAATCAACATTTCTGGTTACGGCCGTATTACCACGGAAGGATACGAAACCCGATCCCTGCTCGTTCCACTGCACAACTACGGTGAGATCACTGTTGATGTCCAGCGTCTTTCGCTGGAGCGGGACGGTTGTATCCACAACTACGGAAACTTAACCCTTACCGTGCCTTCAATGGGGAACGAGGGTATCAGCAGCATATTTTCCTCCACGGAGCACAACGCCATTTACAATTACCCAGGTGGAATAATTCGCATCATTGCTCTTCAAGAAAAGTCTTATGCGCTGCTGACAAATCGTTTCATTTTTGTGGGTGGAACAGTGATGCTGTCTGGAAAAATCACCATAAAGGACGTTTCTAATGACATCGAATCGAAGATAATAATAAAATCGAACAGTGTCGTTACCTTTTCATACACCAACGTCGGTGGAAGCGTCACGATAGAGAAGGATGCTATATTGTTTGCGATGGGGGGCTGCGTGTTTCTCGGCTGTACGCTGAGCGGGTTTGGGAAGCTGTACGTCTACGGAGACGGTGTTGTGCTGGATTCTGTTACCGCCACAGAGAGCATCACCACTATTCTTGGTAATTCATTGCAGCCTACGGGGAACATTATCACCATCGGCGTGTATAACACAAATTACTTCGGCCCTCAAACAGTTGTCCTCATAGATGACGTGAATTTTATCACCGGTACGGGTCGCTCTATGATTGTGTTAGACGGAACCACCATTGTGCATTTGAATGGTATTTCCTTCTCCGGCATGGTCGACGTCGAAATTGGACACCAGGCTGTTGTCTATCAGACTTCTAAAGGAACGCAAGCGTTATCCAAGTACATTCCCATGCTGGAGGTGAAGGCGGATGCACACATGTACTTGATTGACTTTCGTGCAAAGGACGCTGTTAAGCACGTTAAACTCGAAGAGCCGTGGTGTAACCAAATTGTAGGTGCATTCGGTCACTTCAATTTGAAGGGGAAAGTGTTTCTCCAGGGGTGTATACATGCGTCCGTGACGGCTTCTATAGGAGGGGTTCTCAAGACACTTCGCGAAGATACAGAGGAGTGGACGAACCTCGAACAGGAGTTCTGTAATGCCCCCTTCTCCTACCTAATCGAATCCCTGTGCGGGCGTTTAACGGAAGTTCTACCTGGATACAGCGGCTTGTTGAATCGAGGTGAAGCCACCATTGGCGGCGCTGCCCAAGTGGAGCTGGAGGAGATCACATGCCTTCGCGGGTCCGTCAGCTTACCCGAGCCTGTTACCATTATTGCGCGACGTCAGATACTCGTTAGCAAGTGCCGTCTCTCTATTGCAAAGGGGGGCTTGATCCGGACCCCGTTGTTGGTCAACAGGGGACTTGTTGATGTTTTCGATCCGCTTCGAACGGAATTCGGCGGAACTGTGAAGGTGAAGCGAGAATGCTTTATTCGGCTTCGTGGTGTGGCTCCTCCGTGTGAGCGATTCTTCAAATCCAAAGGGGTCGTCCAAGAGGTCGATGGCGATGCAATATTTCACTGCGTTGACTTAAAGTCGGATTCCAATTATTTAAGAACAGTGCTTACCAACTTGCCCAGCGACATACCATGTCCTCTCGGATACATTGATTACATGCGGGAAAAGTGGGTCTTCTTTTCCCACATCCGCTCATGGCCTAATTTTCGACCGCTGGAGAGTTCCATGCCTCCTAAAGCCATCTTCCGGTGGGTTTCTTTCGCTACTGTCGGTTCTCTCTTCGTCTTCCGGATCTTGCTACACGTGTTTGGTCTTACCGTACATGATTGGAAGGAAGATATGCTTAAGCCATCACCTCTGCAGCTCACTCTGACATGGAACGAGTTTAAAACAAAGCCTCAAAATTATGTAGCGCTTGCATTTTATTTTATGAACGTCGCTCAGCAATTCTTCACCCCATTTCACCCTTTTCTGCCTGTTCCATTTCCCCACGTCACCATTGTGTGCCTACGAAGCACCTACTTAGTAATGCCGTTCCATACAGTGGAGCCTCAAAGTGTTCCCCATTTGAGCTACTTTGTTCTCGTTTGGTGTGGTGCTGTGTGGATTGTTCATATTCTCGGCCGCTATGCGAAAACTCGACCTAGGCTGAACCGCGTGCTGAATAAAGCTCGAATTTTTAGTGCTCTTATTTCCATTGCGATGACGTTTTTCTTCGTTAGTTTGGCATCCAAAATAGCGGATGGGATGGCCTGCACTACCATTCTCCAACGTGAACCAGCTTGTAGCCTTTTCCAGAACAATGAAATTCATTTTCCTGCTGAATGTGCAGCGTACTTTTTGATTTTCGTGAACGTTGCTTTTACTTCTGCTGGACCACATTTAGGTAAGATCGACCACGATCTCAGAGCGAAAGCAACTTTTATTATTACGATGAATGCAGTGCACTGCCTTCAAGTTGCCTTGTGGAAAATACTGTATTATAATCCTGTGGTGCACGTTACCGTTTCAATGTTTTTCTCTCTCTTTCATCTGGTACTAACGGTGTACGTTCCTCCTACACCGTATGTCAACATCAACCGCGTGGTGCTCATTTCCGTGGTGTTACGCATTCCTGTGTTCTGCTGCATCTACATGCATCAGTTGCAACTGCGTTTGGGATGGCTGAGGAGGTGTAATCAGGGAACCATACTCTTCTTCGGAGTCATTGCACTTTCTGTTGCGCTCTTCATCATTTCTATTTGTGTGTATGTTTTCTATGTCAACTTGCCTGACGGTAGTGTGGGGGATCCCACCATCGATGCCTTGCGCCGGTCCATTGATCAAATACGTGCTCGTATCGATGACATTAAGAAGGCCATTCCCACCATGACGGACCCCATGGAAACAGAGAATGCACTGAATGCCGTTTCGCGGCTTCGTGTTGAACTCTTAGAGAAGCAGGAACGGTATATTCTGGAGGTTAGTCGCTTGCTACATCCCTTTTATTTTGTGCATACCTTTGACAACCTGAAGACGGACGACGTCAAGCCGGTCCGGAATGACTCACTGGATCTCGTCTTTTCGCTCTCCTCAGGAAATTATTTGAGCCAAGAGGAGATGGAGACCTTTAGCTGTGGACCTGCTCTGGGAAAGGGAAGCTACGGAACGGTGTATCTCGGTATTTTATCAACCGGGAAGCTCGTCGCTGTCAAATACATTAATGTGTCGACTGCGAAGGATGACGAGCTTCAGAAAGTGAAGGGTGAAGTGGGGTTCCTTATGGATCTCTCCCACCCCAATATCATCCGTTATTACGGCGCTCATTCGATGGACAACATGATGATGATCTTTATGGAGTTTGCTGTTGGTGGGAGTTTAACCTCTATCCTTCGGAAGTTCGCTGTGCTGACAGAGGCGGTCATGCAGCTGTATACGTATCAAATTCTCTCCGGCCTGCAGTACCTGCATCACAAGGGTGTTGTCCATCGAGACATCAAGGGAGAAAATATTTTAATCGATGGGGACGGTGTCTCCAAATTAGCCGACTTCGGGTGCTCTAAGGCTCTTGCGGATTTGGCGAACGCTAGCCAGGCGGGCTGTGGAACGCTGGTGGGCTCTCCCTTTTACATGGCCCCAGAGGTGATCCGAAGCGAGGTGTATGGGACAAAAGCAGACATTTGGTCGGTGGGCTGTACGGTAGTGGAAATGCTGAATGGTGGCGAACCTCCGTGGAAAAGTGCGTTTGACAACGCGTACTCCGCGATGTTTTTCGTTGGCTCCACGAAGGAGATCCCCTCCATTCCAGAGGATACGTCAGAGGCTTGCCGTAATTTCCTGTACCGGTGCTTTGAGCGCGATGTTGCGAAGCGGGCGACGGCGGAGGAACTGCTGCAACACGAGTGGCTCGCCAACGTTCCTTCGCGGGCGTTACCATTGGACTACCGCACCTTCTCTACGATGAGTTTTGAGGACAGCCAAGGGGACCTCCTTCGGAATCGACGCATCCGGACGCCTTCCAGCGTTTTAAGCTCTTCCACGATAGGGAACTGATTCCAAGTGGTTGAGCTCCATATCGTACGATAGCGCGTAGTGGTACAGAAGAGCAGCTGCATTCGGACAGTACGCTGTCGTGGGGAGACAGCACACCGTTCGTTGCAAAGAGAAGAATGCTTTGGAATTATCAATTAACGTTTGTATCAAGACGAACTTTCTTTAAGTGGGTCTACTGGAGCTTCTTAAGCTTTTTAAAGAGTCCTTTTTTGCTTCCGTTAATGTCCATATGGATAAATAGTTGATTAACTGACTTGTGAGAACAGCAAAAAAACAAAAAAAATATCACTGAAAAGACACAACGACAGATGAACTTCTTCGAATAACAGGTAATGCTTTTTTTTTTTGTCTTGTGCATTCGCATTTTTATTCTTTCTATTTCTGTGAATATCTAGTTTTTTATTGTGGGAACGCGACAACTTACGCTGAAGACAGAATAAAGAAGAACACACAATAAAAAACGGAAGAATAGCGTTTTCAGTTTGCCCTTACTTCAGGATTGTTCTAATGGGTTTTCGTGTATATCACACGAACGAGTCAAAAGCAGTTGAAGTGGACGAAAATGGATTAGACGAATGGGGACTTCCGTTTCAATGCCGAGTTTCCACATCAAAGTACGGCCCCGGATCTATTGCCGGCTCTCGAGGAGGTAAGCTCTACGTTCTGCTGGACTCCGACAAGCCGACAGGGGTCGTCATGGAGTTTTCACTGAGCGACATTGGCACCGCTGTCGTCTCGGACTCTCCTGTTCCTCCCTCTCCTGTGAAAGCACACCCACTGAAGGCGATCTGCTATAAGAGTCGCAACGTTCGAATTATTATGCAGCGTGAGCGAGGGCCGTGCCCTGTTTTTGCTGTGGCCAATGCACTGGCGTTGCAGGGTAAAATTGATCTCATTGCGGACTATGGTGTGTCCATCAAGGAAGAAACGCTCAATAGGACGCTCTGCCAGTACTTTAGATCTATTGTGAAGCCCGCTCCTTTGCTTTCTTCGGTAGAAGCGGTGCAGTCGAGAGGGACGGCAACACCGATGACTAATACGGAGGACATTCCTCTGGGCAAGCCCAAAACGAATACACTGGCCAATTTCTTGAAAGACACGGCGGCCTTTCGGACGTTGGCGCAGAAGTGCTGTGCTCCGCCCCCATCTCCAGATTCGATTGAGGAGCGCATCAGTGGCTTGTACAAGGGCCTCGACTTGGATGTGGTATTCACCGGTGTGGAGGACTTTCTGATGGAAGGGTGGAGTGTCGTGTTTTTCTCGTTGTTTGGCTTTCGCATTTTTCACGCTTGGGTGATTGGGGAGGCGATGGAGCCCTTTCACCCGTTGAAGCACTTCACCTACAACGAGTTAACAATCCTGCTCGTTACCTCACCAGCGAACCGCTCCGCAGCGAACGGGACGGGTAGCGATTCGGAGCAGAACAGCCTGGAGGCCTTGCGACCCGTGGCCCAGCTCTTCTATGAGCGGACTTCAGCTGTTCAAATGACGAGCGCCGGCTACGTGGAACTTTTGCAGTCACTAAAAGATGGTGAAATTGGAGTCTTGTTCTGGCAGAATCATTTTTTCACCGTTACCAAGTTGAATGGCATGCCTGTGGTGCTACTCACCGACGACAGTTTTAGTCGTCAGCCCTCTTTCGTCTTCGCCACCATATCATGTGAGTCTTTTTCTTTGGAAGAATTCTTAGACAGTAATGGCAACTGCCTGGATCCGTATGTAGCCTTCATTGCGGCAAACTCGTTCGTAGAGTTCACAAATGAGGAAATCGGCATGGCGCAGCTGAGTCTGGAGAAGGAGTTACAGCGCAGCGTTACTCCTCAAGAGCTTCTGACGCACATGCTGGCACATTCAACAAAGAAGAAGGAGTATCGTCAAGAATCTCTGGCGCTGAAAGAAGCGCAGAAAAAAGTTGTGGGGGAAACAAACATGACGGAGTTGGTGAAGTCGTTTTTAGAAGTTTTCCCCGAAGTGGAAACCAGCAAAGCAGAAGATGTACTAAGGAAATCCGATTTCAATTTGAATAGAGCCGTGGAAAGGTTTCTATCGGAATCTTAAAATAACTTTTGCTGATTGCTATCAAATCATTTCCTTGCTGTTTTATTTTTTTAATATATAAAAAAAAGTACATTCAGATCCAAATGCCAATCAGTATAAATGTTTCTTTACACATTGCCCGTTTCTTCTTTCTAGTGCCAATCAGATCTCTTGGTCCGTCTTTCTATTTCTGTTTCTGTATTTTATTATTTTTTCGTTTATAAGTGAGTAGTAAAAAACGCACCAGAAAATGTCTGGACCGTTTGTTCTTCCTGAGCTGTACATCAATCCGGAGTTCAGCTGGGGCCCACCAGCGGATGAAATGACCATCGATGGGGAGTCCTTTCAGCTGTTTCGAAAGCCAGATCGCTCGGATCGAAACGACAGACCGCTGCTTCCCGCCTTCGACTTCTACCAGAACCAGCGCTTCGCAGACCCCGAGACAGAGAACGTCAAGACCACGGACCGCTTCAAGGTGGTGGAGGACACTCGACGCATCAACACGCTGACGGCGAAGCAAAAGAACAAGTATCGCAACCCCAACTTCCGCGCCAATTTTAACCCCCGCAAAGGTGGACGGAAGGATCGCCGACAGATCAAGCGCAATATCGCTGTGCTCCCCAACACGATCTCGGTCAGCTCCCTCAAGCTCTTGGCTGACTTTACCCCTCAAGAACTCTCCAAGGTGCCCAGAGAAAGTCCTGCTGTCGAGGACCTTGGTCTGTATGCGTTGCCTCAGATGTTTGACTACCAGCTGCCCAAGAAGTGTTCCGCCAATGCGGTGCCGTTGGGTGAGGAGGTGAACTACAGAGACGAATATGTGTTGCGTAGCGATCCCTTCAATGATACCGCACTTCGTGAGATTGTCCGTGGCATCGACGCGAACATCCCTGTGATTATGATTACCGATGAAATTCTCTCACTTCTCCTTACGGCGAACCGTTCCGTCCATCCGTGGCATGTGAACGTGGTGAAGGCGAACAATCGCTTCATCTTCTCTCGCTCAGCGAAAGAGGACAACGTGGACAAGCAGTGGGTCAGGGAAACTGCCACCACGGAATTTGCCCCTTCAGAGGACGCCCCTGTCGAGAGCGACCGCACTTCCGCTCTCGCGGAGGAGTCGTCGAAGGTGCACGAGACCTTCATCAAGATGTGCTGCACCAAGACCAAGGCGAAGATGAAAACCAACCCGAATCCCTTCCCCCGTACGCAGCCCCGTTTGTACAGCTACCGCCTGTTCACGCTTCACAAGGGCACACCTCAAGCGTACAACGTGTTAGTGCGCTGCGAGGTGGATGCGGTAGGCAAGAACAACGAATTCATGCGCTTTTTTGGTCTTTTAGAGCCCACGAAGAAAGAGACTTGGACGAACCGAAAGGACAATTCACTGATTCCGGCTGAATTCTCCGGGAACTCGGCGAAGATCAGCCGATGGATTGCCCTCTCTCTGCTCTCTGATGCGGCGCAGATGACGATTGGGTTTATCTCGCGCTGCTCTGTCACGGCATCCCCTTTTGGTGGAGAGGCGAAGTCCACTCCCGACAAGCACGAGCTGCACCACATGGAGTCGTTTGTGCCCAAGTCTCTCGGAGACCAGTTCAACATTACGAAGGAGCAGATGTGGGCCTCCGCCAACGTCGTCTTCCGCACCTTGATTGACAATCTGCTGACGGATGAGGCAATTGTGGCGAAGCTGAACAACCGCCGCGTCGTTATCGTGGAAGGCGGCGATGAACACAGTGACGAGGACGACAGTGACGAGGAAGATGACAGCGATGAGGAGGACGAGAGCGAGGAAGACGTGGAGGGTGATGAGTAAACACGGCGAGACCCCTTCAACGACGCCTATTTTTTTAAGACGCATAAGTGAGGCGTACCCTCGCAGTCAACTCGTTAGAGGAGAAATCGGTTCATTGCTTGTGTCTCTCATTTCAGCTCAATCGGCATTCCAAATTATAATAAGTTAATCCATGGAAAACATAATGGTTTAAAGATAATAATCTAAGCAATCAAACAAAGAAGAAAAAGGCGAACCTCATAATTTCTTGGATAACACTCTTTTTTTTTCTTCCGTCCCTGTTGCTATTGAAATGTAAAATGAAAGTACAACTCTCTCTTGCTCTCTCTCTTTATCATTTTTCTCGGCTTTCTGGTTTCGGATAACTTTCATCAGTTTTTTGTTTCTTTGTTATCCCATTTCGCTATCTTTTTCCTCTTACGTGTGCGTATCTCCTGGAACTTCGTATCTGCACTGTTAACCAGATAACAAGTTTATATTCCCCTGCTCATACGAAGTGTTGAATGACTCAAAAAGACAGCACTAAAAACGACAACAAAAATTTATTGGAACTATTTGCTAGCGGTGCTCTTTAGTGGTTTTTCTCGAACGAGCACTCTTGAGTATTGATGAAAAAAAAAATCATAGAAAAGAATATTACTCCGCAGTTAGTAGCATTGTCGAATCATCCTAATCCAGCATTTGTACAACGAATTTGTTTTTCATCAGCTTTTTTAAATTAATTATTTTATCATTACTATTACTGTTATTATTTTTTTAAAATTATTTTGTGCGATTGATGGACCTTTTGTTGTTTGGCTTGTGTTTCTCTACGCCATACCAAAGTATCTAAAAACACACCTTTTCAATCTCTTTCTCAACAATGTCAGGAAACGGCCTCGCTATTGCAGCCGTCATTGTTCTGGTGGTTCTTTCTGGCTTGTCGGCCGGACTGGAGGTTGGCCTGTTTTCTATTGATACCATTTTTATTCGCGTGTGGAGCACTGCTGGCGATGAAAAGCAAAAGAAAATGTCGCAAAAGCTGCTCAAGTTTGTTAACCGCTACCACTGGACCCTGGTGGCGCTTATTCTCTTCAATGCCTCCTGCATGATGACACTTCCTATCGTCCTGGACTCCCTCGTCGATCCCGTCACAGCACTTATTCTTTCGATTACTGTCGTGCTGTTTGTTGGCGAAGTGATTCCCCTCGCCTTGTTCGTGCGCCACGCCATTCCCATCTGCTCCTTTTTTAGCCCTGTGATATGGGCAAGCATTGTGGTAACCGCCCCCCTCAGCTACCCTGTTGGCCGGTTCCTGGACTACATCCTTGGCACGCAGGAGGAGCTCCTCGACCGGGACGAGCTCGCCGCCCTCATCTTGCCCCAGTCCTCTCCTACCTTTGAGAACAGCAACTCGGACGAGTTGGAGATGGAGATGGAGGAGGTGCGGGGGGGCAAGAAGGAGGTTTCCAGTTCACCCTCCTGTCGCGACTCACTGAAGGAGCTCACCGAGGAGGAGAACGCGTTTCGGCTTCGTGGCGCAGAGATACGCATGCTCCAAGGTGCTATGCAGCTGACGCAGGACAAAGTCATTAACCACATGCACACCACCACCGCGAATATTTTTATGCTCAGCTCCCAACAGGCGCTGGATCGTGAGACCATCGAGGCCATTATTCACTCTGGATACAGCCGCATACCCGTCTACTTTGGGGACGATCATCGCCACGTCATCGGCGCACTCATTGTCAACTCACTGGTGAAGCTCTGCTTTACGAATCCGGACCCACCTCCGCTGGTCAGTAATTATCCGCTTCGCGAGGTGATGCGCCTCTCCGAGACCGCCACGCTCTACGACGCCTACATGGCTTTCCGTGAGGGCATTTCCAACATGGCAGTGATCTACAACTCCATTGGGGTAATGATGGGCTTGCTGACGCTCACCGACGTGCTCGCGGCTCTTTATCAGGGCGATCCTTCGGAGGACAGGCATGTGGACGCCCACGGCGTGCGGCGGACGGACAAGATGGTGGGCGTCATGGAAGGGGTCAAGTTCTTGTCGCAGACGAAACATATTGAGTCGCTGGTTGTGGCAGCGGACCGCGCTGCTTCAATGTTGGTGGAGGCTGACCCTCCTCGCGTCTCCTCTCCGCAGCCTTTCGTGGCGTCTCCTGTTCAGGTGGCTCGGGAGTAAAATAGCAATAGTAAACCGGATATATGAACAAAAAAATATAATCGACAACAAACAAAATAAGGAGAAGAGAAGAGTTAAATAGAAGAACCTTATTTTTGATTTTTTTTTTCTTCTGAATATTTTTATCTTTCTTTCGAATGATGTCTACCCTTTCATTTCCTGTTATTCAGCTGTTCCTCAGAAAAGAGCATAAAACTAAAAGATACCGGTTAATGACGAACAGGTGCGGTCCAGACGGTTTGTAAACGTGGTTACACACAAATTTCTCATTTTTTTTTCCTTTAACTTCTGCGGAGTATTGGTTTTATTTGCCCTTGTATTTTCATCTTACACAGCTCGTTGTCTCATAACAGAATTATTCTTCACTAGTATCTTTACGTCTCCCAGAGAATTTGTCGGAGGACCACGCGCACTCAACTTGCGTTTATCTTGCTAGAGACAGTCACCTGCCTGTTCTACCCCCCTTTTGTTGTTTCGATTGCGAAACAAATTGAATTAGTGATTCTTCCGTTTTCAACTGAAGGAAGCCTCAGGCACAGCGTGCTTAACAGTCTGGTCTCTTTGCTTTTGACGCATCATTAGTGGAGAGCATTCGCTAGATTTATTTATTCTCTCTTAAGCCGCAGCGGGTCGATCAGTGTTACCACTTAGCCGCAGTTTCTCTGAGTGCGTATTTTGTGAAGGGCGTGATGCCAGACCATTTGGCGGATTTTCCCTTGTGTGTCAAGTGCGTCAGCTCGACCACCACCGTGTTCGTCACCTGCCCGTTGGAGTGCTGTTTCGGGGACGTCCGAAAGACGCTGGCCACTCTGCTCCACCGACCCTTCTCCTCCGTTCACATCGCCCCGCTTGAAGGGAGCGTCCCTTTCAACAACGATGAGCCCGTGCCGCATGAAGAGTTTGATGGCTTTCTAACCGCCGTCATCCTGCGAAGAAATGAAAATGGTGCGTGGGTTACGGAATGACACCATCACCACCCAAGAAAACGCCTAGGCGTTGCAGCAGTCTGTGGAGATGAGTGATTCACTTGCACTTGCATTCACACAGCTTATCACTTAATACTTGTATGATTTTGCTTTTACTGGAGTATACCCCCCCCCATTGCGTTTCTGGAGGTCATCAATTTTTTTTTGCTTTCTCATTGCTTACATTTTTTTAATTTCTGTTATTGCTTCGAAAGGTTTTCTTCATCTATATTAGTGCGCGCGTGTGTGTGCGTGTGTGTGTGTGTGTGTGTGTTCCTCCATGTCCGAGTCCAAGTTTCACGTTCCGGAGCTGAAACAGGAGGATGTGCCTGGGGGTGCGTGCTGCGTAGCAGAAACCACGTTTGCCACTCTTTTTCCTAGCTACTTGGAGGGTTACATTAAGAGTATCTGGCCTGGTGTAGAGGAGGTGCTAGCGCAGCATCAGCTTGCTGGCAAATTAGATCTTATTGAGGGCAGCATGACGGTAGCGACCACCCGAAAGACGTGGGATCCCTACGCGATCGTAGATGCGAGGGACTTCATCAAGCTTCTGGCGAGAAATGTACCTCTAGCGCAGGCCCAGAAGATATTTCAAGTGGACGTGATGTGCGACATTATCAAGATTGGATCGCGCGGAGACAACACAAGGCGCTTTGTCAAGCGGCGTGATCGGCTCATTGGTCCCAAGGCTCAAACGTTGAAGGCACTAGAAATTCTCACCGGGTGCTACGTCCTCGTGCAAGGGAAGACGGTGGCGGTGATGGGGCCAGCGAAAGGTATACAAATGGTGCGAAAGATTGTGGAGGACTGCATGAACAATATTCACCCTATTTACGGCCTGAAGCGTCTTCTCATCCAGCGCGAGCTCAGCAAGCGCGACGACATGAAGAACGAGGACTGGTCGCGGTTTCTTCCCGTTTACAAGAAGAGCCTACCGAATAAGGAGAAGCGAAAAGCGTTGCAGAAGATCAAGAAAGAGCGCGCCAAGAAACAAATGACTGCGGACGGAAAGAAGAGAGGCATTTTTCCTCCAGCGCCGCCCAAGCGTCTGGAGGATCTGGCAATGGAGAGTGGCGAGGCATTTCTGGCACCAAAGAAGAAGCGTCCGCGAGACGATTACGAACTCACAGACGACAGAGCGTCAAAAAAGTAATACCGAATACCAACGAATTTTCCCACACAGCAACACATTCAATGATTTGTACAGTACGGCAACTCTTTTTCGCCATTCCGTTAGCGCCGGTTTGCTACATTTCTTAATCAAGAACATCACTATTTTTACTCTCCTCATCGAATAACATCATATCAGTAACAAAATTTATTAAACATCAAACAATCCTAATCTCTTCTTACTCTGTCCACCAAAGGACCTTTTTTGTGTTCTAACAAGATCTCTTCATACAGTTCTGGCTTTAAGCATCCTTTCGCAGCTCGCTATTTAATGTCCCTTTTGTGTTTATTGAAAAGATTCTTGTTTTTTTTTTCACTTTTTACGACATCAAAGATTTGTGCGCGCATACCTTTTGGTGAACTTATTGTTGCC
>JASAOA010001699.1:0-46892 GCA_030849815.1 Vickermania spadyakhi
TCGGCTGGCTTCTCGGAGTCCACGCTCACACCATCAGGGCGACCGAGGTGGCTCATTAGGATGGCCATGCCGCCGTCCTTGAGGATCTTCTCGATAGTGGGAACAGCAGCGCGGATGCGGAAATCGTTGGTGATCTCACCATCCTTGATGGGGACGTTGAAGTCCACGCGAACGAGGACCTTCTTGTCTTTGAGGTTCACTTGCTCAACAGACTTCTTGATAGCACAGGCCATGACGAATGATGCGATAGAGGAGATCTACAGTGGAAAACAAACAAATAAAAGGAAAAAAAAGTAATAAAAAGAAAAACGATAAAGGCAGCTCTAATTAACTGTCAGCAGAAATACGTGTGAAAACAGGCTGCACTGAGTGAAACTCTCCACAGATAAAAGAGTAATGAGAAATAACATCAACGTAGATTCGTATGTGGAGACGACATCAAATTTCCTAAACAAGACACCCTGACACTTCCTACCGTTCTCGAACGTTGATATTTTGTGGGAGTGTTTTGACAATTTCAGTGGCACTGTGTGGTGTTGCTCTTCGCACTCCCTCTCCCACTTACTCTTGGTCATCCAGGATGGCCACACCAGGAAGCGTCTTACCCTCCAGAAGCTCCAGGGATGCGCCACCACCTGTGGAGACATGGGACATGCGAGGCGCCTCACCAGAAAGCTCGGCAGCACTGGCACTGTCTCCACCAGCGACCACTGCGATGATGTCTTTCTTCACGGAGTTTTCGCCAAGAGCCTTGGCAATGGCGAAGGTTCCTTTAGAGTAACACGGCATCTCGAATACCCCCATAGGGCCGTTCCAGATGCAAGTCTTTGACTCGCTGATAATCTTGGAATAGAGAGAAATGGTCTTGGGTCCGATGTCCAGTCCAATGTAGTCGTCCGGAATATTCGCATCGCTGGTAATAAGCGTTTTTTCAGTGAGTCGCACTTCCGTGTGGCACACGTGGTCGATCGGGAGGAAGATCTCCACGTGTCGAATCTTGGCCTCGTCGAGCAGTTGCTTTGCGGGGGCTACCCACTCCAGCTCGCAGTTGGACTTCCCTACCCTGTAGCCTAAAGCCTTTAGAAAGGTGTAGGACATGCCACCCCCGATGCATAAGCAGTCAATGACACTGAGCAGATTCCGAAGCAGTGCGATCTTGTCGCTGGCCTTCGCACCTCCCGCAATCGCTGTTAGCGGGGAGGCAGGGCGGCTCAGCGCCTTGCCGAAAGAGGAGATTTCTCGCTGCATCCAGTACCCCGCAGCACTATGGCCGATGATTTCAGGAATACTGGTGACGGTAGCCGTCTCACGGTGAGAAATGCCAAAAGCGTCGTTGATGAAAACATCGCCGTAGGAAGCAAGGACTTTAGCGAATTGAAGGCGATCAGCCCTCACCGGGGAGTTCTCCTCCTTGTAGAAGCGAACGTTTTCCAGCAGCACTACCTCCCCGCAGCGTCGCTTCCGGATCTCTTCGTGGGCGTGCAGGCAGTCGTGTGCAAAGAATACATTTTGATCCAGGAGCTCAGCGAGGCGAACGGCCACGATGTGCAAGCTGTATTCTTCCTCATACCCTGGAGGATGAGAATTGTCCATACCGACTTCAGAAACGTATCGGTTAATTAAAAATGTCTTCTCTTCGTCGGGTAGCCCCGCATAGATCTGCGTCTTCCCAGAGTTGCGCTCAGCTGGTAGGGAAAGCGCCTTATCGCGTTGCGAAGACCAACTCAGAATTAGAGATTTCATCTCTCCGGAAAGCGTAGAGAAGAACGCCGTGCGACCCTGGCTGATGGCCTGCAGCTGAGGTCGGCGCAGCTCCAGTTCGCGTTCTGCCGTGTTCATATCCACTCCCGTGGGTCGCCCACGATGGCTGAGAAGGATGCAGATGCCTCCCTGATCGATAATGCGCCTGATAGTTGGGATGGCGCAGCGAATGTGAAAGTCATTTTCAATCACCCCACCATGGATTGGTACATTGAAGTCTGTCCGCACTAAAACACGCTTGCCGGTCACAGGCCAAATGTCATCGACACTCTTTTTTGATAAGGAGAGCAGTGGTGAGGTGTTAGGCATTGGAAGACAAAAAAAAAAGCTTCGAAAATATTCAATAAATAGAAACAGAGACGCATTGGCGATGGAAACGGATTCCACATAATACGACGGAGTGAAAGCGTCCTTCACTTCTTCGTCTTGAACAATCATTTATAACTTACATATATATATTTTTTTGCTTCGGTTTAGCTGATTTTTTAAAAAACTGTAAATCAGTGTTACCAATCGCGCAGAAACGACCTTTAGGCAGCAGCGGAGAGCTGATCCTCCAAACTTTGCAGCGTTGACCAAATAGACGCCGGCACCTCCATTCCCTTCTCCTGAATTATCTGGCCTTGTCGCATCAGCAAAACGAACTGTGTTTCTTGAAGCATTCGGGTCTCTTCCACGCTTAACACCACATCCGTGGAGCCCCGTGCCGCCTCCAGAGTGGCCACACCGCTCTTCAGCTGTTGAAGCGCGGAAGGTGAATTCGCCGTGAGATACGGGGCCAAGCACCCCAGCACCAGCGCCGTCTCCACGGACTGCTCTCCATGAATGCAGCAGCTCCACTGATACGCGGAATCAAGTACAGTTTGAGCACTGTCATCTCGGAGAAAGTGAAGCAGCCGTCCGCATTCGCGGCCAATGCGGACCGCAGCGCGGTCGATTGTGGTTGCGTCCTTGCGGTAAAATTCCAAGGCAGCGCTCCACATCTCTGCGGCAATGGGCAGATCTTGTCGCGCATAGTGAGCTAAGAACATAGCGCTTCGATCGAGTGTTTGCACTAAGGCAGCTGTACACGGCACTTGGTGTCGGTGAAACTGTTGCATCAATGAATAGCTGTGCCACACCAATGACCAGCCTTGTGAAGACGCCATCTCGCGCCACCGTCTGGGCCACATGTCTGCAATGTGTGTCGCGGAGAGTGCCAAATCCTCGCTACACACTTCGTGACGCAGCAGTTCGGCGATACTCCAATGAATTCGAAACGAGCCATTTTCCCACTTCATGGCAAGGATACAAAATTTAGCAGCTGTCGAAGAAAACTCGAGCGCTGCACCACCCGCAAACGCCTGCAGCACCAAATCCGAGCAATCCTCCACGTCCAGACACGAGAGCATCCGAAGGGTCCGACGCCCATGGCGATGCTCCTTCTCAATGGCTTCGAGAGCGAGGTCCAGAAGCACTTTCAGTGCCTTGGATACGCTTAGGACGCCATCCTTTTTAACGTTACTTTTCTTTAATATTTGCAGCAGCGAATCGGGCTCGGCCACTGTTTCCGTCACGAGTGCTATCGACATCTTTACTAAGAGAGGCACGTTCTCGCAGAATTCTACAACACTGCCGACACTGTCGGAAGTACTCACACCTACCGGGAAAAACTCAGTCATCTCTTCGGGCCGGAGTGGGGCCAATGGCAACACCTGGCCGTATGGCGGAAGCTGCTGCAGCGGGACCTCCTCTTGGGTCGTCATCACGACATAAAAGCTCGGGTGTTTCGGAAGAAGGGGGATCAGTTTGTTTATTTGCACAGCATCGTCAATAACGAGCAACACATCGAGTTCCCGCCGTCCTCGCATCTCTTCGAAGAGCCTTTGTAATTGAAAGTGAATGGCCTGGCGTCCTTGGCACCACTGCACGCAACTGAAGCGTCCGCTTCGCTTAGCTCTGTCACAGAACTCAGCAGCCACCGATGATTTCCCTATTCCATCGACTCCAGATAGAATCTGCAATCGCTTGCCGGAAAGGAGCTGCTGCCACAAGTGGAGCAGTTCCTGCTGCCGTCCAATTAGAATAGGACTGATCACTGGCACTCGATAAAGCAGCGGCGGAGGGTCTCCAGAGGAGGCTTCCGGCAACGCAGCAGACTTTGCTCCACTAGGATTCCAGTCCTTTCTGTCTTCTGAGCGGTCCTTTACAAAAGCATGTGGTGGATTCGACGTAATGTATCGACATAGAATGGCTGGAGCCCGTATTTGTGCCAGTGCCCGTACTCTTATCCGGGTGATCTCTGCCCCACCACATCCTCGCCGAAGAAGATTCATTGCAGTCCCGGCGTGGTTTGTGAAAGAAGCGAGCACTCGCTGTAATCCGCGTATTGCCTTTTAAAGCTCTAAATAGTGAATGAGAAAAGGTGGGGAGAAAGCACATCAGAAAAGTGAAAGCAGGGAATAGTCCTGTTGTTCATCCTGTTGAACCTTCAAAAATCGGTATTTGGTTTGGATCCGTTTAAGAACGTGGAGGCGGCGTAAAACTCTTCCACGGTGGGTTGCCGTGGATGTGAAGGGGTGTCTCCGACTCCTCCTGGCCTTCATCCAGCACAGAAGGTTTCCTATCCTTGAAACTGCGAAGAAATCGGCTCAGCTGTTCATCTGCACGATGAGCACTCAGCTCTTGCGCTCCTATTTGACGAGCAAAATTAATCTTCGCCATGTTCGTATTCAACACATCTCCCAGCACGTCTGCCGTTTGGTTCACCACCTCCTCTGCCTGAGCCACCCGCTCCGTGCTCTTTGCACGGCACTCCTCCATCTCTGTCATCTGCTGTGCGGCAGAGCGCTGCGAGCTCTCCTGCTCCTCCCGCAGCCCGCCTTCATAGCGCAGGTCCATCTTGGAAGGGAACGTCCCGGTCTCTCGCGCGACCGCCGTAGCGTCCTCGGCATAGCTGGTGTTCATGGATTGGCGCATCGTTGCCGCCTCTTGGAGTTTGGCGCCGCAGTAGCTATTCATGGCCACACACTGTTTCCCCAAAGCGCGGTCTCCATCTCCAAGAACGTTGCATTGCGTCGCATGGTCGTCCTTCCAATCAACTGAAGTGCCAAATTCATCCACCACGGAACCTCTGGTCATCACGCCATTTTCCCAGATACCATTAAAGATCAGCTTGGGGTCGTTTGTGAGATACGTCTGACAACCATTGCCATGAGCTCGTCCGTGCTCGTTGAAGTCTCCTTCGTAGGTGTACGTGGGGGTGAAGAGCTTCCCATACCGGATGTGGCCATCAATGAACTCCCCCACATACACAAATCCACCCTCTAGTTTCATCTTGCAGTCCGAGCCGTGAAGCTTTCCGTTGCGAAATACGCCTGCTTGCGTTGCTCCTGCTGCAAAGACTAATTTGCCTTTCCCGTCCGGCTCATTATTATGAAAATCACCTTCATACACGTAATCTGGACTTGTGAGACGTCCCTGGACAAAGGTCTCGTCCCGCAGGGTCCCCTCAAACACGATTTCCGTGGTTCCCTGAGCTATCTTCACCGTTCCCTCGACGAGTTCATCCTTTTCGAATCGCCCCTCGTAAGACGTTCCATCAGCCAGCCAAGCTCTCCCGTGACCTTCTCGCTCCCACTGCTGGTTGAATTCACCGACGTAGAGATCTCCGTCGTCCTCCAGACGACTTCCAGGGAGCGGAAAACCACGCTCTCCATCGAATGAGCCCCGAAACACACGACCATCTGGCAGTTGGACGGTTCCCTCAAGCAGTTGGTTGGGGAGTTTAGGATGCGGGATACCCTTCAGCACTGTGCCATTCTCTAGTATATTCGTAATGGCGTTAGCGAGAAAGATGGTCGCACGCCGTAGCATTCTGCCTAATTGTTCCTGTTCCAAGCACTACAATCGCGGTAAAACGTAAGGTTCAACAGCACACCAACACAAGCAAATGCTTTACAATAAACAAAAAGGAGAGAGCAACGCATACAAAGGTGAAGCAGAGGTACTGCCACAAAGGTCAGACATCCGCATTCATCGCAATGTTCACGGCCTGTTGTCCAGACCGAAAGAGCTTAATAATGAGCATCAAGAGTCATCTTTTATTTATTGCAATAATGGGGAGAAAAAAAAAAGGGGCATTATCACGTGCTTGAGACCATATGCAGGGAACACTGTGTGGAGGAAGAAGAACATCTCCAGATCGGTCTTGAAGATCGTCAGTCTACTCCGCTGCGATTGCTCACTTCTTCATTGGTTCTTTTTTCTTTTTCTTTTTTAACGGACTTTTCTTCCTCTTCATTTCTTCTTATTTTCTAATTCTTCCTTTCCTTCGGTCGAATAGCGCGAGCCTAGCGGGTGTGAGCGATAGTCGTTGTTTGTGTTCCGCACTCAATTCGTTCGGAAGGTGTACTTGTACTGTGCTTTCGCCTTCTTCAGTATCGATTCGCTTGGCGAAGCCTGGCATTCAGAATTGGCGAAGCACAGTTGACCCTCCATCTCGCAGGAGATGGGGACCAACTCGGCTGGGAGACCGTTGTACGGCGGCATGACAGGGAAAGTGTTGTCCCGCGCCACACATTCGAGTTGGATGGCCATGAAAGCCCACTCGACTAACGCAGCTCCCACCGAGGAGATGTGAGCCAGTGTACCAGGATCGAGAGGGGGTCGAAGCAGCGTCCAGACAACCTGGTACACAAGTGGCAGTGGAAGCGGAGGTTCTGTTTGTTTGAAGCTGCGCATCCGAGCATGAAGTACTTGAGTAACCTTGCCTTTGCAATGCTCCATCATGTAGCTGATGTAGTTTGTTGTGTCCGCTGGAGCCAAAAGTGCCCCAACAATACTGAGCACCACTTCGAAAGCGGAGTTGGGGGTCCCTTGAACGTCTCGGCAGAAGCGTTCCAGATCCGTCGCGGTGAAGTTCTTCACGGCCCTCTCCAAATGCTCCTGATATTGAGCCTGCACAGCACGACGCCCCGTTTCGTGGATCGGATACTCAAAGAAATTGCTCTGGCGAATAATTCCTTCCATCGCTGCCATGGATAAGCAGTTGAGCAATTTGGTCTGCTCCGTCTCGTAGCGCTGCATCAGAGTAGAGGAAAGCTCCTCTTCTGACAAAGCAGCGTGATCGGCGAACGCCCCTCGGAGTGTCTCGGAGAGGGTTTCGTTGTTGTGCTCAAAAATTTCTTCCAAGACTGCCAAGGGGACCTGCCCGTTCGGTTTTCTCATACTCCGATAGATCACGGCGAAGAAGCGTTGTAAGGCATCCTTCCGTGTCAAGCAAATTTTCAGCTTCGCCAAACAGGTGCTGCTCACCATGCGAGCATCAGCCGTGTCCATCTCCTTGAAGCAGCGCTGCAGCAGGGACTCCAAGTCCTTCACAGTCACGCGAATCATCGCTTCTGGCATCGCCTCGAGGTGGACAAAGAATTTCCGCTGCTTCTCCTTGAAGTATTTATTTGAAGGTCCAAGCAAGTTCTGAAGGTCGGATACCTTAAACGCATCTCCCAGGTGCACAATTAACTCTGCAGCGAGCATGCCAACCTCAAATTCAAAAACACCGGTCATGCCCTCCGCACCACCCAGCTTACTCTGTACTTGCCAGGTTAAGTGACGCACTTCACACTTTGACGCAAGGGCGCCCAGTTGAACGTCGTTATGCACTTCTCCATCTTTCACGACGTTATTCTCCGGTGACCACATTTTGTACGACAGGAACAGAGTGGAAGACTCAGTCTTCGGCGGAGCACCGAACTCGAAGCAAATCGCCCTCTTAAAGTCCGCTATCAGCGAACCACTCCGCAACCGGCACATAACAAGCGCTTCGCGGCCCTCCCAGAAAACGTAAGACTGCAGTAGCTTCCCAAACTTTGAGGAAGCCACACACACAAGCCCACCTAAGCCCTTTCCATCCGGTGAGGCTACAGTACGCCTCACGGAGGACGACGTGCTGGACGAGGCCATGTTATTCTTTGCGGCCTCCGGCGGTCCGGCTGCAGGCACGCTGGTCACTGCTTCCTGTATTTCCTGCGAGCCTTTCAAGGATCCAAATGATCCATTCTTGGAGCTTTGTAGCGCCGTCGTCGTCGCCTTAGGCGGTGCCACTGGCGTGAGGAAGGACTTGTCCTTGCTGGCACTGGGGGTGGAGTATGCCGAGTCGGTGGTGTGCGTAGACGCAGCCGCGCTGGGCGACTTCGACTTCTGAGGCTGTGGGATCAGTCGAACGCTGAGGCGAACACGCAGTGGACGATCGGCTTCGCGAGACATGGCCATCCATTCCAGAAGCTCTGCATCCGCGCCAATGCGGTGGTCCTCCTTCCCCACCGATACACTCACCTTCACCTCATGGTTGGACGAAATTGTCAGCTGTGTCTCTCGAGTACAAGCCTCGATGAACGGAGCGAGAACGTCTGTCTGGCCCTTGAAGTAGCGGAAAGCGAAATCCTTGTTGCCCTTGTCCAGGAGAATCG
Organism: Vickermania spadyakhi; assembly: GCA_030849815.1. Classification (NCBI taxonomy): domain Eukaryota; phylum Euglenozoa; class Kinetoplastea; order Trypanosomatida; family Trypanosomatidae; genus Vickermania; species Vickermania spadyakhi. The sequence goes on from JASAOA010001699.1 coordinate 8,211, forward strand.
ACACCGCCACCAAAAGTTGTCTCTTTGGCGCTTCGTCCTGTTCTACCTGGGGCTTCGGAGATTCTGGCGTTGAAGGCAAAGGGTCAAGTTTTGGTCCGGGTCTCGGGGCCTCCCGTTTCACGGAGTCACCGGCTGGACTTAACTGTGGCGAGGCGGCTAGCTTCGTGGCCGTCTCCGCGGACGCCCGTGGAGACGGAGAGCCGTGATCCTCGTCCGGCGTATGCGCTAGTGGAGTGGTTAGCATACGCGATTCAGAGAAGCCAAGCACCTCTTTGGAGTCACTTTTCACAACAGACGCGGGTTCCGGGGTGGGTGACAGTGTGGAAGACCCTTGTGATGCGACGGCCCGTTCCGGTGCCTGATCCTCCGCACAGGACGTCGGTTCCTTAGACAGCTCTGGAGACTCTTGCTGGGGTGGGACTGGCGGCAGTGGCCCACGTAGCGCGTCTTGCGGGGTCCGCTGGGACGGGGAACCGGTGCTGCCGGTTGGCGTGGGATGGATGGGGCACGTACCGCGCCGGGGCAGTGTGTGCGACGGCGCCAGCTGAGGAATGCTGGTCAGAGCTGAGGGCCCTTTCATGCTGAAGGGTGCAGGGGTGGGGCGCGCCCCAGCCTTGACGGCCATCGGCGTGGACGTCGCCGTCGTCGGCGCGGTGCCGGATTTGGGAGATTTGCGTCCTGTGCAGCTGTTTTCGGGCGGCTGACGTGGGGTCGTATCGGCGGAATGCGTTTCTGTGGTCTTGGTGCGGTCCGGCGCCTGGATCTCGGGCTGTAGCGTAGAGAAGAGCTTCGAGTTGCTCGTGGAGCGGCTCCTTGACGCGGGTCGCTTGACGCACGGCTGTTCCTCCGAAGAGGAGCACGGAGGTCGGGAGCGTTCGAGTGAGGTGGACGGGGAGGCACTTGAGGATGCCCCACAGGGCTGCATACGCTGTGGCGATGGCACAGGGCTCACGGTGGCAGTGGTACCCGGGGTGTTTGGGGTCTTCTCCATCACCGGGTGGTTCCGCTGGGGAGATGGGACGGGGGAGGAGGTGGGAGTCGCGCCAGGGCTCTGTTCAGACTTGGGCTCCCATTTGTACGTCAGTCGAACCGGTGTCTGTTGACGAGCGTGAGACTGAAGAACTTCCTTCAGCTTCTTCTCATCGCTTAAAAGCACTTTGGTTTGACTATTCTGAATTAAAAGCACCACCAGGTTCATGGGGAGACTATTCGCATCCTTGATCATCAGCTTCACCGTGCGTGCAATCGCCTGGGCAATATTTGCTGGAGGAATAAAGAACATGCGCTCTGAAATGTCGTTCTTGCCTCCGTTTAAGTCGGGAGGATAGACATGAAGAGTGACGACATCCTCGTCAATGAGGTCCGCCTGCACATTGGGGACGTTGTTTCCCTCGATGACAACGTCAAACGTGACGGCGTCGTGGCACTTGGAAAAAAAGTCACGCACGGTGTGGTCCGTGTCGAACTTGACCTGTGCCCCGTAGGGCGGCAGAGAGCCTGTAAAGGAGAAGGGCATCTGCTGGAGCCGCACGTCTTCGGCCTGAAGCAGACGGCGCAAATCGCTGTGGCTCCGCGGGGGGACTGAGATTTCAAACGTCTTCTTCATCTGCATGCGACCCATGTGCGAGACGAGCACACATTGGACGACCATGGCTGTGAATTCTTTCCTCTCCTCACTGTTATTCTCAATAGCTTTGGTCGTTTCACAAGGAATTCCAAGTACCCAAAATGATATATATATATATTTTAAAAGTCTATGCTGAAGTGCCCCTTCCCTTTAGCGTGTTACAAAACAGAAAAAGGATAATTTTTCGTCTTGAACTAAATTAAAAAATTTGAAAAAGGGTTTGAAAATAGCTAACCCTAACCCTTCTGAAAATTTCCGACGAAATCTCTTGTTCTTTGAAAACACTCGAATCCGAACAAGAAAAAAAGAAATAACAAAAAAAAAAGTTCTAAACTGACTAATAATATACCAATACTACTTCCTAGTCCGAAAAAAAAAAAGGTGGACTGGACTGGCGGACCTTAAACCTATTCCTACTGTCGAGAGCCGCCTGTGCGGGGTCACGGGATCGAAGTCGTCGCTCGTGATGGCAACCGGTGTGAATATACAACACTACAGAGTAGTCACCAAGATATTGTTAAAAGAATATTTAGAAAAAAAAATTTTGATAGAAATTTAGAAAGAGGGACCATAAAAGTGCATAAAATATTGACCATTCATTTTCTGAAGTCCATTAAAGGAATTCACCGCAGGAAAAATCATTACTCTATCGAACGAAACCCTTCACACGCTGCCCTTCAAATCTCGTTGCAACTCACGAAAATATGCCTTCTGTTGCTTGACACGCTCCACTAAAAAGGCGTAGCAGTCCGTCACCGCCAAATACATCTCCTGAGCTGTTTCATCGTCAGATGGATTCAATGATGCGACGAGGACGTCGAGCTCCTCCAGAAGAACGTTTTCGGTCTCACGGAATTCTTCAACGACAAGCTCTCCTAGCTGTTCTCGGTGCTTCAGATGGTGTACTTCGCTCTCCAGGGCGGCAGCAGTAGCGGACCGGTGCTTCAGCTCAGCGATCGTCCGCTCCAATGCGGTCACCGTCTCGTTTGCCGCTGCGAGCTTCCCTTCCATCTCAAAGAGCTCGGTCGCGGCGGTGGCGCCATGTTCCGCGGAGCGCTGAGCCGCCGCCAGGGCTCGTCGGAGCCCCTCCAGCTGCTCCTCACGCGTGGACAGCGAGTCGCGGGTGGCGGAGAACTCTCGTGTCAGCGCCACGAGTTCCGCTTCCAGTGCCGCACACCGGCGCCGCTCCTCGAGCACGGCGCGGCGCTCGGCTTCCAGCTGCTGCAGCAGGGCCCCCTCACGGTCCTCATTGGCCCCGGCGGAGGAGCAGTCGTCTGATGAACTGGAAGAGAGCTCGTGCGATACGCACAGAGTGGGGCTCGTCTGCCTGCGGACCCCGGGAGGAACCCCGTGTGGCAGCACTTGCTGCGACTCCGAGTGACTCCGAGACTTAGAGCTCTGGGACTTGAGGTGTTGCAGCACCTCATCCACAGACTCCAGGGGCGACGAAGAGACGTGGCAATATTTCTGAGCGGCGGACAAAAATTCTCTAATCGACCGCGTCGCCGACTCATGTTCGCGGTACAGTTCATCGTACCTTTGGAAGGAGTCAAGCAAGGAGAGGTGTCGGGCTGTCGAATGACTCAGCCCGAGACGTTGTAGTATCCACGCCCGGCATTGATGGTACTGCTCGAGTGCCAGTTTGATCTTAGCAGCCCCCGCATAGTGCGGCTCCGAGGGCAGTAGCCGCTCCAGCGTGTGACCAGACGGCCGGTGCTCCTCCTCCAGCGACTCCTGCAGATACGACAGCAACTCTGCCGTCTGTCTTTCCAGTGCGTGGGACTGGCGAGCCAACTGCCGTAGCTCTCCAAAGTCCACGTACACCCCTGAGCGCGTCGAGGACGGCATCCACTGGTAGGTGTGCGTCATTGGGACCAGTTGCGGTAGCTCCGACCCGGTCCAGTTCCCGCATAGCCATGCCGTCTCCGTGGTGTGTGCGGTGATCACCTCCGCCAGTCCAAATCCAGCATCTGAGAAGCCAGGTGGCACGGGCCAGACGCCCTGCACGAGGTGGGATCGTGTCCCCCACACCACGCAAGAGCTCTCGTTCTCCCGGTGAGCCAGAACTGCAGTGCCGCCATGCAGCAGTCGAAGGCACCGGACCGCAGCACTGGACTCCGCCTCTCTCTCCGAGTCTGCGAGGGATGATGTGGCAAGCGGGAGTACTTCGCCATCCGGAAAGCTCCTCGGGGCATCTCCATTCCCGCCCACACGCAACCTCAGCACCACTACCCGACCTTTCTCAGTCCCCAGCCACAGCTCCTCCAACATCAGAACCGCGCAATTCATCGAGGGCCGACCGTGTTTGAGTGTCGACCACGTCAAATGCGCGCCATACCGTGCAGTCACTAGCCTCTCCCGCTCCCAGCTAAATACTTCTACTCGGCCACTTTGCTGAACAGCGATCACGGTCAGCTCGAGTGCATTCCAAAGCAGTGAGGCCATCGCGCCACAGCGAAACAGCGAGCGCACAGCCGAGCGAGTCGAGAGGCTGCCGGAGTGGGTGGACGGGGTGGACGGGGTGGACGGGGTCGGTTCTACCCATACGATCTCAGTAGTCTGTGTGGACTCCTCCCGCACGGCAAGCACCACAGCCGCACACGCTTCCTCAGAAGCGATGGAAAACGTAGCGAGTGGGAGATTAGTGGTTGGCACAGCAAGACTATGGGTGACGACACCGCCGAGCGCGACGCTATTCAGACACCTCTCCGTGACCAAGAGAGGAGCTTCTCCGGTGCCGCGCTGGCCAAGAAAGAGCTGATACACCCGTCCTCTCGAGGTGATCAACATGACCTCGGTGAGTACCGTCGATTCCGCCTCTTCTAATTTTGTTTCAGGGCCCAGTTCCTTCTGAAGTTGGGCCTTGATGTTGCCCTCCACACTTAACGCCATTGAAAGCGATGGCTGCAGTAGTACGCTCTGAATGCGCTCCATCTCTTCACCGCACTCCCACAGCTCTGTCGGTGTGGGGTTCAAACTACTGCTGCTGAGCCTCTCCACGGACTGGAGTTTTCGCCCATTGCCCGAAACAATGAGGAGTCGATCACCCCATGGATGCGTTTCCGTTTTGCTGGAGAGTGTAAAGGGGAGCACTGCAGTGGGTGTAGCCGCGACCGGAACGGGGTTCGCAGCCGCAGACCACATCAACGTCTCAACAAAGTCGTGAACAGAGCTAATGTTTCTCACCCAAGAAATCCTTCCCCAATAGAAAACTCAAAAGAATACGCAGCTACTGTCTATGTCGGGTTTGCCTTTCTCAAGCGTTGCTCTAGGCACCGCCTTAATGCTTCGCTACACCACTTTTCTTCTACGTTTTCTTGTTAGAATGTATCAAGACAAGAAGCATAAACCCAAGCGAAGTAACATTGATCTTGTTGAAATTCGTTGCATCCCATTTCGGAACAATAAATATACAGAGGTACAGTATCCGAATCGTGACGTTTTGTTTGATGGAACACTTATATCTTTTACATATCCTGACGACTCCTAGAGCTCAGTAGTGCATCAGAGCATCTGGTGTCCCGAGAGGGGTCTCTAAAATGCCAATAGGTTTCATTCCTTCTTGTGGTCCACGAGGAAAAAAGGAAATCAAGAACTCGTCCCACGTTATCGTCATCGATTTGTCGAGGCCTAAGCGCATCAAGTAGAACTGCAGATCGGAGGAGTCTAGGGTACTGTTGCACAAACGCTGATGAATTAGCGGAAAATCTTTCACCTCAACGATTGGTTCTGCTTTACCAGGGGAGGAGTCTACGTTAAACTCTAGGAACACCTTGTGCAAGCTGTCGCACGTGTCTTGATCGAACGCCGTCCCATGGGCAAAGAGAACGATGGCAAACGCATTCCAGTCCAGACGCTGTGATGGCGCACGACTCATCAGCGATTGGAAGAAAGAGTCCGTGTATTTTACCGCATCCCGCTGACGGCCCATGATACGAAGTTGTTCATGGAAACCGTCCACCAGTGCAGAGACCGGCACCGTGCCGTTCTCCTGAATCTCGTTGAAGAAGCGCTTCATGGCACGCAGATGAATAACGCTGGGGTGGTTGGCCGGATTTGCCATCATACCCTTCGAGGCAAACACTGTTGCAGCATTGCGGCGTGTTTGGAGGAATATGGCCTCGGCGCATTCCTGATCTATGCTGGTCTTGTATATTTGCACATTCGTGATCTGAGGGTTTCGCTGCGTAAGCTCCAGCAGCCACATGGCACCGCTCCACGAAATGAAGCGGTTACGGCTAAGGTCAATCTCCACGAGTGAGGGGTGGAACAGCGCCATCTGCGCAACCACAAACGCCGAATCATTTGTCAGGTGATTGTCAGCAGCACTAAAGGAGGTGAGACGAGGAAGCCGCATGCACATCTGAATGATCACCTGTAGGCCTTTCGGGCCAACGTATGTGCGGCAGAGGTCGATGGAGCTGACATCGTCCCAGGACCCGACAACATCCGGGAACATCTTGGCGACGTCCGGTACTACTTTACAGCTCAGCTGATGGCAGATCTGAATGTACGTATCACGGGGCGAAAAGCTGTGATACTCGTTCTGCAGCTGCTTCACATCGTACGGCTCGGAAGAAGCTAATTTCACTCCATCCATTGTCGTCTAGAGGATCACGCTACACTCAAATAAGAACGGCCTAGCACCTTAAAAAAATTTAATGTGTATCACTTCAAAAAAAAAAAAAGGAGTGGCGACTGAAGTTTGAATATAAATAACGTGTACAGCGTACGAGTAGGATTATACAGAATACGAGCGAGACACGATTTTGCATTTTCCGCCCCTCAAAAGTCAAACGGTACTACTACCCTGCCCTACTTCGTGGAACGCTTCACCTGGTGTGATAACAGAGGATTTTCCATCGGAAGAGAAAGCATAAAAGTAAAGTATAAACGTGAACAGATACAACTATACAGATAGCCATGGTCAGACTTCACCAGTGGTACTTGATGGGGCTGCAATAGACGGTAGAGCAGCCACATTCTGCTCCGTCTCCGGACTGGAGCTCTCTGGATCCTCCCCAGGCACCCCGCGCGTCAGCCCCGACAGCTCCAACGACAAGGATGGCGACGGGGCGTCGTGCGGCAGGAGGATGCTGCGAACAAAACAGCGACGCAGCTGCCACACCAGTGCGCTGCGACTGGCGAGGCTCTCTGCGATGCCAAAGCACGTGCAGCCTGAAGTAGTCTCCACTCGAAAGGGGTAGAGGTCCCGCAGGTGCCAGGGAAGGCGAGCTGAAAACCCCGTACAGACCGACACCTGCATCATCTCCTCCCCGGGCCACAAGCGCCACCGCGACGGTGATCCTTCGCGGATGCCGTCACGGATATAGAGCACACCTCCACCGATGAAGTACCACCTGTAGCAACGGAACTCGCTGCTGGTGTCCGTCCTGGCCCAGACCTTGGTGTGCTGTACGCTGCCCTCTCCAACGCGCAGCACGTCAAACGGCATCTGTGCGACAGCGAGCTGGCCGTCTCCAGCAGCAGTTGAGATGCGCGTGTGCGGAGGTGGGCTGCGCGTCGTTCCGGCGCGACAGCGCTGCAGCAGCACTTCGCAGTTCTCCCGCTGCTCCACACACACCTGCAGACGAATCGGATGAGGCCCTGTCGACAGCTGAAGCTCTACTGTATGGTGTGCGCTGCGCACCACTTCCACTGGCGCAGCAGACACCTCTTCTAGGGACCCTGACCACGGGCATCGTCGACTAAAGAGTACCGCTGCGTACGGCACCCGCAGCAGTACGCGATTGGTTGCGGCACTGCAAAAGATGAGATCCAGCTCTTCCACCTTCACCCAGCAGTGCTTCCAGGCAACTGTCACCGCAGGAAGAATACAAAGGTAGCCAAAAAAGCGTGACTTTCGGACTTTAACGCGCTTCGAGCGTTTTTCTTTTGCAGTTCCGCACAGAGCGTCGGTGCACCGCTCCAAAAATTTCAGCATAAAAGTTGAAGAGGTAGCACCGGCAGTGGGATTCGGCGGTTTCTTCTCGATAGCCGTTGTTAGCGCTGTAGCGAAGTCTACTTCGTTGCACCACGAAGGGAGGTGTTCGCTGCACTCACCACCCAGAGCGCCGCTCAGCAAGTACTCCGCAGCAGCACGGTCCACGCATTCTGTCCCCGAAATCAACGTTGTTCCAAGGCATGAGAAGTATCGATTACAAAGCTGAGGGGAAACCTTCAGAGCCTTTTTACGCGGGCTGGGTTTCGTCTCTACATGTTTCTGCGGCACCACGTCCTTCATCGTCCGGCGCGCCGGGGCTATGGAAACAGAAGGAACTCTCGAGGTGGCTGCAGCTGTATGGATCACCCGAGATTTCGAGACTTTAGTCGTAGAGCGTACAGCTGGTCGAGGAGACAGAGCCTCATTATCTCCAAGTCCCTTAGCTGATGCATTTATTGCATTTGAATCCTCAGCTGATGCCTTGACTGATGTGTCTGTAGCTGCTTGCTCAGCTGCAGCCTTGACTGATGCAGTTGTTGTACTTCCTTGCTCAGCTGATGCCTTGACTGATGTGGCTGTAGCTGCTTGCTCAGCTGCAGCCTTGACAGATGCAGTTGTTGTACTTCCTTGCTCAACTGAGGAGGGCAGTAGTGTCGGCTCGCCGACAACAGAGTTGGAGGGGAAATGAAGCCTGTCTGGCTCGGGCTCTGGTCCGAAGCGCTTCACCGCCGCTTTGATAACCTCCTCCTCGCGGCCAGGGTACTTAGCGAGCTGCTCCGACACCCGAGAAACCCACGTAGGCTGGTAGCGTTCATAAAGTGCAGTGAGCCGCTGGTGATAGGTTCTGACGGACGATGAGTTCTCTGGTATCAATGCGCTGGACCCGCTGGTGGGGGCAGGCACCTCGAGAGTGGAAGAGGTGGGCGAAGGTATGAACTGGGAGGTGGAAGGGGGGCTAGAATTTCTGGTGTACTTCTGCCGGAGCACCTTCAGCAGTCCATCTTCCTTTCCGGCGTATTTTACGAGCAGACCGTCGACACGATCCACTTTGCTGGGCTCAAACTCTAAAAAAAGAGATGTCAGCTGGTCTTTAAAGGACGTCATTGGTCCTAAAATATATGTCCGTATTTAAAAAAAAAATATATATTTAAAAAAAAAAACGTGGGCAGAGAATTAAAAAAAGAAGAACACAAACATAGGAACAGGAACAAGAGTCTGATAAGGAGTCTTCTCGCTGCATTGTGGCGGTGGGAAAACTTTTTTTATGTAAAGTAATATTCCATTGTCAAATCAAGAAGGTTTTCTGTGTGTCAACTCTGAAGGATGCGGTCCTTTCCAGAGGGGTTAGTCCGTCCAACCACTCAGATCACACAGCGGGCTGTCCAGATCCGTTTGTCACCCTGTTACGACGATCTCACCAGCGGCAGTATCCCGGTAAACACGCAGCAGATCCTCCATCACTGGCATGTCCGCCTGCACCAGATACGCAATCAGCATCGCCTTCATCCTTCCCGTGTACGGAAGTCTGCCGGACAGCGCAAGGCCGTCGCACTGCATTAGCGTGACGGCCTTGCGCTGCACTGCCTCCGCCAGTGGCCGTCGACAGCGGACGTCGCCACACAGCGGAGAGGGAAGGAGCGCTGCGATCGGGAGCAGGTCGTCCAGACTTGCCACCTGTTCTAGAACTTCCGGCGACCGCAGCGCAGTGAAGAGCGTCGTGGCAATCCTGACATATGTGAAGCTCTTCGCGAGGTACAACTCCTCCGCGTAGCGTACCAGCTCGCGAAGGCAGTCCGCTGGCAGAGTAGGCGGTCGAGGTCGGGGCGAAGCTGAAGCAGGGGGCGGCGAGGTGGAGTGGTAAGCGATAGCCGGCACATCGATCAGGGGCACCCCTACCCCTATACGACGGGTGACCAGATGCGCGAAGGCTCTTTCCATCGCCGCTGGATCTCCAGAGCGCTCCTCAAAGAAGTCGAGAAGTCCCCTCGAGTCTTCTGCAGAGAGGCTGATCGAGCGATCCCCCGCGTAGCGGTGAAACAACAGGCGAACCAGCAAGTCGAGCAAAGCGTCTGGGAGGGGGCGGCGAGGACTGGTGCTGCTGCCGGACCGGTGCGGCCGCCACCCCACGGTGTGCAGTACAGTCTCCGCTCTGCTCAACGAGGATGAATCCGGGGAAGAGGCGGCCGTAACGTTGAGAGAGGATCCGCCCTGTCGAAGGTCCCGTACAACGGAGAAGAACGCCTTCAGTGGCAGAGACGCCACCGTCGCATTAGAGCACGTGAGCACCCCAAGCAGATGCTCGTACACAGCTTTTAGTGGTGGTGGGAAGCGCATCGCATGCAGTTGGCCAATGCCACGCAGCAGTGCTATAGGCTCCAGCGCACAGCTGACGGGGCCAGAAAGGAGTAGTGCGCTGCACCTCTCTCGTACGATAGCGGTAAGCCCTGCAGCAGGTGGGGATGCCGACGTCTCCCTCCACTGGCACGAGGTCACAAAGCAATCTAGAAGCCATTTCGCCGCCTGGTCCGGCTGTCCGAGCGATAACCTCGTCACGCGCTCCAGCACTTCCTCGCACGTCTTCGCCGCAGTCTCCAGTAAAGGCAGCCCATCCGTGGCTGGGCCGTCCCTCAATTCCCACCGACGGAGAAGGTCAGCTGCCGTTGCGATCGCCCAGAGCCCCGGCCCGCTGCAGGAGGAGGGTGTGGCCCACTCCCGAAGCCCTGCAGACAAGCACTCGTGCACGTCGTGGTGCATTTGTCGTGCTGCCCCGTCCTGCTCCTCTTTTGGCAAGTGGGAGAGAAGACCATCCAGCCCCCGATCCGCGATCGTATGGCAGACCGCCAGCACCAGAAGGGGATGCTCGCAGAGCCTCAGCGGGGAGGTAGCGTCGCCTCGTGCACACCTCAGAACGGACTCCACAGCGTGTATGAGCACCGCATCCCAGGCGCGCGTCAGTGCGTGCCGCTTGGCGTGCCACCGAGCCGGATCCACTGCGGTAGCGCACAACTCTTCACCGTGGATGGGTCGCTGCGCTTCATCTCTGCTGGTCACTGAGGAGCTGCTGGCTTCATTGTCGAGTGTCCACTGCCGTCCTACACCGTAGGAAGTGATTACCCGCGACGCTTGGGCAGCCGTAAATGGAATTCGGGTGAGTAGAAAGCCGAGAAGGTCTGTGGTGTCCCCTACGGTGTCCCAGAGACTCCGCTGACCCGCTGTGCAGGAGTTCGACGGTGACTGGGTCGCTGTGTTCACTGTCCCTTCTGCTCCGTGTCGTGCGGTGACGTGATCGAGATGATCCAGCAGTACATCCGCTGGTGCTTCAGAGAGCAATGCGAACAGCATACACCGGAGACTGGTGACGCGATCCCCGTCGCCTTCGCCGCGTGAGCCGGTGTTTGGACCCTTATGCGTCAGTGCTCGCGTCAGTGCCAGGTGTTTGGCTCCACTCGTGATACGTGGCGCACTTGAACTGAGGCGAATGACTCCACTCGCAATGGCCGTCCTGTTGGGCTTCGACATTCTCGGAAGCAGTTCAAGACAGCGCTGGCACGCCGCTTCCCACAGAGACGTACGCTGCTTCTCTGCGACGGGGTCCTCCGTCGCGTTCCGCAGCAGGCACACGACAGAGGAGAAGAACACGCACATCTCCCGCTCCCCCAGCTGTTGCAGTCGAGAGGACTGCATCGCCAACGCGATCTCCTCCGCCACCTGATAAAGTGGCACCCTATCGCCTACGGAAATGCGGGGCAGCACGCTGGTGACGATCTGCAGCACCTGCAGGCACTGGCTGGTGGGCCACAGGACAACGGAGCCGCCTCCCACGCGCGCTGCGACCGCCCTGGCGAAGCTCCCGCGTTCTGCAGCGCTGCTCGTGGCGCAGCGTTGCAGGAGCTGGAACAGCACTGCGAGCGTATCCGTCGGTAGTGACAACTTTTCCGGTAGGGTATTCAAAAAGTCCGTGGTGCTGCGCGTCAGCGATGCTGCAGCGATCCTTAGCTGCGTTTCTTCCGAGGACTTGAGAGGGTAGCGCCTTCTTTCCAGCCCTGCCACGGCCCACAGAGCGGAGGCGGAGATGCACAAGCACTGAGCGGTAGTGGTGACGGCTGGCGCCGCAGAGCTGCTTACACCACGGCCCCACTCGGTGCTACGGCGAACAAGAAGACCGAACTTACTGCTTGACATCCGTTCTGCTATTGACAGGATTCATTCGAAAAAACAAAATGCGTATGCGGGCCGCAGCCAAGTTAGCGTTGAAACGCACGGCAACAAAACACTAATGCCGGTACGCTCACACTTTCTCTATAAAATTAAAAAACCATCAAATACGAAAATGCAGAAGAAAATCCACGTCCGTTCCGGCCAAGCTCCAGCGAATCTGAGGGGGATGGAGTTCCGACGCACAGGACTCAGCCAGTGGGATCATCACCACAGAAACGTGGGGACATGACCCCTATAGTTCGTTTTGATTTTCAGTTGGTAAGTCTTCCCGCGTAACAGCGAAAACAATTTTAAAGAAAAAAAAAAACAGAACAACGAGGTAGCATAGCTGTTAGTTGTACTGTGCTTCGCGACGCAGGAAACTCTGTAAAGACCTGTAAGACAGAGGAGACATTGAATCGAATCCCCGTCATCGCCAGGTGTATCAGGGAGAAGGGGTGGAAGTGCTCTTTCCTCCCCAAGGAAGTGCCGAGGGCAGGCACTGCTTCAGGGCACGCACCACCCCGGCGCTCTCCTCCCTCTCCCACAGCGCCATCTCCTCTGTTACTTGCTTGCCGTGTCGCACCCACACACTCGACATCCACCGCGCGGCACTCGCCATCAGCGGCATCTCTCGATCCCATCCCATTGGGTACATGTACAAGTCGTTCGAGTACACCACCTGTGTGAGCGGGAGGTTGAACAGCACCGCCGGAAAGCCGACCGGGTGCGGGTAGTCCGGAGGCGGAGCGATCGGGATCTCAAAGCCCTCGCCGCCCAGCACAAACAGCGCGCCACGCAGCGTCGCGTACCCGGGTGCGCTGCGCGGTGACGGCCGCTCGAGGTTGCTCCAGCTGCGCGGCACCATCCAGCCCTTGCCGGTGCGACTTGGGGGGTGCGACGAGCGCGGCGCATCGTCCCCGAGGCCGATTTCCTCCCACACTAACGACTCCGCCTTCGTGTCGATGCGCCAAAAGTCCCCAAAGAACAACCGTGAGGCGGACTGGTCTCCGCCAAAGAGATGCACCACGCCGTTCCACACCCCCATCACCGCCCCGTAGCGCGGCGGTGGTGCTGTCGGCGTCACAAAGCGGCGCCAGCGATGCGTGCTGAAGCTGAAGGCGTAAAGCTCGTTGCTGTAGAAGACAGTGGGGCTGTCCATATTGCGAGCGTTCGTTCCGCCAAAAATGAAAACAGTGTCCCCTTCCACCGCAGAGGCGTGGCCACCAAGAGAATGCGAGGGGGCAACATTCACCTGGTCCGCCGCCACGAGCACCTCGTGCCACGCGCCAGTGAGCAGATCCAAGTACCAAATCAGCGAGCGATGCATCTCCTCCTTCAGCCCCATTATCACGTACATCCGGTCCTTCACAACGTGGGCGGTGTGAAACTCACGGGCTCCAGGTCCCACCGTCTCAGATGCGCTGCCCAGCAACCCCCACACCCACGTATCGAGATCCAGCGCCAGGACGTCGTCCAAAATTGACGCAGGGCTTTGGGAAAAGCCACCGTACAAGATCATCTTGTTCTTGTAGATGGCGGCCGAATGCACCATGCGGGCTTGCGCTAGATCCGCGTGGGCGGTCTTTTTGTGCTCCCAGACGTTCTCATCAACGTCATACACGTACACTTCCTGAGAGGAGTAATCCAGTGAAGCACCGCCAAAAGTGATGAGGTAGCGGTTCTGATACGCCACCAGCGAATGGCAGCAGGTCTGCGGCGGCACCACTGCCCCGGTAGGCCGGACGTGCTTCCAGAAGAAACTCGGAGCAGAAGAGCTCATTCGGGCGAGCGTCCAAAAAAATATATAGAATGAGGGAAAGCTAAATTAAATTTCGATGTTAAACGTTCGAAAATGCGACGAACTGCAGGCAAATGGTCTTCCCGCCCAAAATAAAAGAAAATAAAAATGATATTTTAAGCTCCTTTCAACAATAAAAATTCTGATCAATACAAAATAAGTCTGCTGTGATGGGGTTCACAAGTGCAGCTCAGACTTAGGTTTAGATTCAATAATCCAATAATCGTGGACGATTCGAAAAAAAATTCTGTAGAAAAGGTGTTTCAAGCAATTTGACTTTTAAAAATACCTAACGTGAGATCGAGGTGAAAGAGAATTCAACAGATCCCGTCACTCTCACCACGCGGAGCACAGCCAGTGATAAGGTGCTCTAAAAAGCCGTAGCGTCGTAAGAAGAGATTTATAGCTACAGTTGCTAGAGAATGAAATCTGGTTCAATACGGGTTACTGCTCAAAAACCTAAGATAGATACTAGATATGCTAATGGATTCCTACCCTACACAAACACAAAAATCTAAAGTGCCAGTCACCTGAAGAAAGTAGATCAGAGAAAGGTGTTTAAATAATAATAATAATAATAATAATAATAAAAGTTGTACACTTCTTTCTATGAAAGGAAGTCCCTCTACCCAACTACTTTAGTCTCTCGAAGCTCAACATGCACTTCAGGTATAGTCCAATACCACCTCAGTCAATACTGCAAAGGGTATTGCCACCTCCTGAACTGCTCCAGTCAGCGCGACCAATAAGAGACACTCGGTAAAGAAGGGAGTGGAGTGCGCCACGAAAAAGCAACGGAGTCGAAGAAGAACTCTATGGGGTCTAACAAGATGGAAAACGGATGAACTCTGAGAAAATCTGATACTACACTAGCTAAAAACTAAATTACCTTAACTAAATAAATGGTCCTCTAACTAAATAATAATAATAATAATGCTACAAGCACTTCTGTGATGACACTGTCTGTAAAAAAATTTAAAAAAAGAAAGATGTGAAACTATTGGAGTACAGAAATGTCGTTTAAAGAGGACAACTTCTCTGATTTTACTCACCAGAAAACAAACAAAAAGAGAAAAGAAAAGAAAGAGAGGATCGGCATTGGAGAGGCGCATTCAACTGAATCAAGCGAGCTGCTAAGGTCCGTCGTAAGGTGTCCATTATCACAAATACGAAACAGTCGACCAAAAATAAAATAAAATAAGTTGATTCGAAATCATAAATCGAAACAATGAATCTACTATACGACAAAGTAGTGTACTTTATGAGGCTGTGATGAAGGATTGATCACTTATTATTTGGGGGTAAGCAGAGCGCGGCGTTCATAAAAGTCAGCAGCCTTCGACAAGGCAACCACTAATGGGGTGGACTCGAGATCGGGGGAGGACGGCAGCGCATGAAGAGCGCAGTACATTTTATAAGTTCTCCAACAGCCTAGCAAGCGAGCGACAGCGTCTCGGACATCCATGGCAAGGCTGCGTGTGGTCGCACTGTTACTGCTATTCTCCCAAGGGAACTCTGCCCGCTCTAAGGCACTCCACCCGCACTCCCACAAGGCCATGGACAGCTGAGCCAGCTGAACGAAACTGTGGAGTGTGCCACCTTCACACGACGCTCTGGGCTGAGCTGCACACCAGTAGTGTTGCACCTCCACCTCGCGCTGAGGGGAAGGCAGGTCGTTCACATCCGTATCATGGCGGTCTGTGGAGCCGGCTTCGTACAACAGATAGCCGCTGCGTGTGCAGGTCAACAGCAACGACCACCACGTATCTGAGGAGGGGGAAGGGTGCTCACTACGTTGTAGCTCTGCTAGTCGATCTGCGAGGCAGTGCAGCAGGTAGTGCATGTCGCCCCCTCCCCGATACGCAGCAGCGATTGCCACAAGAGTGTCCGTAGAGAGTGCAGAGCGCCACAGCCAGCCACTCTGTCGAACCTCTGACATGGATAGAAGTATCGGCGTGGCTTCTAGCAGAAAGCTTTGGCGCATCGCAGCGGGGAGAGACGCACTGAGCGGAGCTACAAACAGGGTGGCCCCTCCGTTGTCTCGTGCGCCATGGCTGCGGCACCAATCCAGCAGTCCGAATCCCAGTCGCAGAGCCCCTGCGGAGTCCTGCGACGAACGAAAGAAGGCCGCCAGCTGCCACGACACCCGCGCCCCCACGCGAGCCGCATACTCGATGCTGCGCTGCTCCGAGAGGAATGTCATACACTCCCGTGCCGCCACAGCGAGAGACTCGAGAAGCTCCACGGCGTCGTGCTCCGCTCGCAGCGGCACCACCGCGTGGAGGGCGACCCGTGCCAGCGCAGGAGTAGAGGCTGGCAGCGCCAACGATGATGCAACAACGCTTGGGTCTTCTTCTAACCTCTGAGCCAGGGTCTCGCACACCTCCAGAACCGCTTCGACGTACCGCACCTGCGTCCTGTGGGAAGAGCAAGCGGCGGGGCCTCGCGATGCGGATTGGACCGCCACCTGCCACAGGCACTGGCTGACCGACTCCCGCAGAGGTGGTGGCACATCGTTCCGCTCCCACAGCTGACGCAGCGCTCGGCAAAGCGGTGCCAAGCCGCAGACGTTGCCTCCGCTCTCACGCCAGATGAGCATCAGCAGCCCCAACAAGCAAGACGAAACGGTTTCACGGAAATTCAAGAGCAGTTCCCCGTTCGGGTTTCCGTGAAGACAGCGATGCACGGCAGCAGGGACTAGCACGATCTCATAGCGCACCGCAAGGCTGTGTCTGCCGGCTTGGAGCGCTGCGGGGAGATCTTCCGCCAGGTACCGTTGTAGCGCAGTAAAGCACGGCAAACGAGCGAAGACGCTGGTGAAGTTGCCGCTTTCCGTCACTTCCGCAGGAAGTGCGCCAATGAGGTCGTACAGGCGCTCATAAGTTACCCACATCGCGGTTGCGCTGCACTCCATTCCGACTTCGAAGAGGTTTTCCTCCCCAAGTACAGCGGCCGCCACCGCTTCCAAGGGGCTGTCGTCAGCGGAGCACTCCGTCTGAGCGAAGCGCTCCAGCCGCATGGCAAGGGCCGCCTGGCAGCAGCACAAGTAGTCGCGCAGCACCAGCAGAGCCCGCTCCTTCATTCCGTTGGTCTCACGCATCGCGATGATCACCTCCTCGTAGTCGTCCGGGTCGTCCGTGGGCTCCATGGGAGGGATGGGGTCCGCCCGCAGCACCTCCGCCAGACTGTTGATGCCCTCGCAGACACAGAGCAGGGCCTCGTCGCTCCCCCCACGATCCGCGGGCTCCTGTAGGAGCTGCAGCAATACGCGAGACCCGCTCGATAGCAGCTGCACTAAAGGGCTATCGGCGCAGTCCACTACAATCAAATGCGCGGCGCTCTCCATCACCACTCCAATCAAGCGTGAGCCCACAGCCAGGCCGGTGCGGTGGCGGCGCTGCTCCGACAAGTGCGTCGCCACCGCGAGAGCAGAATGCACCAGCGCCTCCGTTCCTGGAGTGAGCACCGTGCAGAGCCGCAGCGCGTCCACCATCAATTGGAGGGGCACTTCGACGTCGTCCGCCTTGCTCTCAGACACGTCCTGGCATGTCGCACAGAGAGAGCTCGCCCACTTCCACAGACTGCTGTGCGGCAGCACCTCAAAAAAGCGAGCGAACCGTTCCGCTGCCGCACCCGTGCAGCCATGGGACATCATCTGCAAGCCGTGGCTCACGGCCTTTGCCGCCAGGTGGACGTGTAGCCACTCCCCCGTCTGGATCACTTCGTCGCTGAGCTCCAGCAGTACTCCCATCTGTCTGCTTAGCGCCATCCTGTGCTGTGCACGACGCACCGGGCCAAAACCGATTCGACTGTCACCGAGTACATCGAGTACTGCAGCCCACACCTTGACATGCACCAACGCGGAGTGAGGGGAGCTGGCAGGAGCCGCCGCCACAGCGCCAAGCGCCATCACAACTTCATCGGGGTCACGCAGCACCAGTTCGACAGCAGCCAGAGCCAGCATAATGTGGCGCTCCGCAGCGGGAGGGATGCCTCGCCCCCAGTGCAGCACCTGCACGCACAGCCCCTCGAGCTCGTCGAGGCCCACCGGTTTGGATTCCAGCGGCTGTGCCATCGCTGGAACAAGAACACGCGTCGCGAAGGTGGAGAGGAGAATGGTCACTAGCACAAATGTTCCAGGCGGCACGCGCAGTGCAATGTGCGATTGCTGTATATCAACGCTAAGCGCGCGTTGCACAAGTTGGGGGGCCAGACACTGCATCGCATTTCGGTGGCCGTGAATCGTGAAGACCCCAGCACAGCTCGACAGGAGTAAAGCGCTCAGCTGCGGTGGCGATCGGACATCACCTGCCGAGAAAGCTTCTAGTAGGTGCCACCCCTCGTCAATTACTCGATCCAAATCACTGATGGAAGATTCTGGAACTACAGGCAAATGAGACATAAGCGGAGCCACTGACATAAAATGGTGCAGTCACAGTCGATGCATGAGGTGGGGTAACCCAAGTCGACTTCCCAGGAGTGTCCAGGCACTAGATTCGCTCTGACACTTCCGAGTAAAATTATGATGATGGCCGGGATCCTCTCACCTGTAGTGAGACACCAGTCCTGAGTGCGTTGCTGAAGGTGAGCTCCCCTTAATAAGAATATTTTGAATTGTATTTTATTATTTGAGAACGGAGGAAAAAAAAAAAAAGAGGATTCACCGTGGGCATTACGTTTGTGTTAAGATTGAATACATCAAGAAAAAAAAAACTTTTCGTTCGGCGTTATTAAGTAGTGCTACATACCCTTAAGTGTTTGGTATCATTTGGTGTGGTTCTCATTATCCAATAAGGTTTGCTTAATGATGATAGGCATCCACTCACTCGCTGGAAGCCGCATCACCGTTTCATTTCTCCTCCTTCCGTGTTAAGCCGCTGGTCCAACCATAGAATCTATCGTGGAGCTAGCTGCAGACTAGTTACTGGGCGTTTTTTACCATGGAGAGGACAAATGGAATCAAGAAGATGAACCAGTACTTGGCGAAGAAGGAAGGCTCCGCAGCCGGAGGCTCCTCCGCATCTTCCTCTCCCCCCTTCACGGCGCGGCGTCCCTGGGTCTTTTTACTCTTCTGTGGGTCCTCCTTGTGCGGGTCCATGAGAGACTTCAACTCCTCGTACTTGACCGGCCGCACACTCAGCTGGGAGACCAGAGAGAGCTCCGCCTCCACCTCCACCTGAGAAAAGAGCTTCGTCACCACCGTTGCATCGCAAGCGTCGCCATTAACCATCTTAGAGTGAAAACTGTTGGTGTAGCTGCTCACCTGCAACCCCATCACATCCAGACTCGAGCTCGGCACCACTCGGAGCACTTCACGTAGCAGCAGCGTGGTCTTGTCTACCGGCGTGAAACCACGAATGATGCTGCATGGTGATACTGTGAGCATGGGAGCAAAATCTCCTGGCTTGCTGTCCTCGTCCACGGCACGGTAAAAGAGAAGATCAGTCGTGCCAAACAACTTGCGCTCGTCCTCGGAAAGCGATTTCCGTGGCGCATTCAACGTGCGAAGGCGCGGAGGGAGAGTGGGGGATGACCTGGAAAGACTGAAGCTGGCAATCTCCTTCCACGTGCCATCCACGCCGAGTCGCCGCTCCAGGCGAAACGTGCGAGAAATGACATCTTCCTCGATGTCTGTGGCGGACACCAAGGCGTTTCCCATCACCAGGAGCAGCGCGGCCACGAGCAGGAAATCGGGCCAAGCCCCGCGACGAGAGCGCAGAGACGTCATCCGAAGAGAGTTAAAGGATATTTTTATCGACTTGTAACGAAAGGCTTCAACTACTCAAATTAAGCCTCACTGGTAACACGAGTAAGATGAACGCAGTAAGCAATAAAATGCAACGTAACTAAACACAAAAAAAAAGAGTAGAGAGAAAATGTAAAGAGCACATTTCCTCCACTAAAAAATAAAATCCGTAACGGCACCAGAGAAAATATGTTATTTTCTTTTCTTAGAGCTTAATCGGCTCCCTATAATCACTACAGAGTGTATGCTCCACACGTTACTTTGGCTCAGCTGAGTAGCAGGGGTAAGACCAGTGTAGCGTCCCCTTGAACACGAACCACCTCGGATTGAGGTCGCAGAAGTCCGCTGCTGCGATCATCCCGTATGATGCCGGCGCTGGTGCAGCCATCTGCCTCCCCCGCCGTTGTAACCAGGACGACTGCATCGGCAGGTATGTTGTGCAGCAAATGGTGTTTTGGCAGGCCGCCGCCCAACGCCAGCACCCCTACGCGCTCCTCTGGCGCCACAGCACGAGAACTGGTCAAACCACGTAGCTTCTCCACATCACGTGCGGGGTCCACCACAAGGCCCTTCTTGGAGAAGTTGTAAAAATAGATCATGTCACCCATCGAGCCGTCTGTGAAGGCGGGGCAGAAGACCGGTATGTCGTGACGAGCACACCAGTACAGCAAACTCTGCTCGCATACTGCAGGATGCTGCTCCTCCAGCTTCAGCGCCATCCGCCGAATAAACTGAGACGGCGCCGTGTGATCGCTCCAACGGCAGGCCCGTTGATCCTCGTGAATACTCTTCAGCAGCGGCATAAAGAAATCCTCAAAGCGGCAGTAATTGTCGTTCGGCACGAGAAGATTCCCGATGCGGTTGAGCCCCTCTTTCCGCAATGCGGTGCCTTTCAAGCCAAAATTCCCGAGCACAGTTGGCCCGAGGCACTTGATGACATCCTCCTCGATGCCCCCGGCCGTCGACACAAAGCCGTCTACCAGCCGCTCCTTCGCCAGATACACAAATGTCTCCCGCAGACCACACGAGATGAGGTTTGACGTGTAAGACAGAAAAATACGCTGCCGCTGACCCGTCGCACGCCGTTGCAGCATCCCATGTACCAAAGCACGAGCTCGGCCAATCTGTGTAGCTTGCAACCCAGTGGAGGGATACCGCTGGAGGATCTCCAGCAGTGCCTCATCCTGGCTCTGATTCACCAGCGCGAGGTAGTCCACTCCTTCCACCGCTATCATCTCACCAGCGCTAGAGCTGGATGTGGCCATGGTAGCCTAATGATACGAGAAATACTTTTATTAAGGTCTCTATATAAAAAAAAATAAGAAGAAGAAAAGCGAAGACTGTGGAAGATGAACAAATCCGAGTCCAAATTAGTAAGGCCTTCCGAACTGGTTAACAAAAAATGGAGTGGTTGTGACTCCCTACCTCTTTAGGGCTTATGAAATTTCGTGTTTATCTTTATCGCTTACTCGAAATGTGTTTGGTTCAAATCAATTAAAAAGATGATTATTCGATTAAATTTAAGTCGCTTATGAAAGATATGCAATTGCTCTGCTATTTTGATCGGAATCCTTTCATTGTTATCGAAGAGGAGCCACATCAATGGCCATTCAGTAGCTCGAACCACTGGCGCATGGAGTCGGCAATAATCTCTGGGAGGCGATCCAGCTCCCGAACAATGAGGTAGTAGGGAAAGGGAAAGTCCTCCATGTAGCTCTTCCGGACGACATTGCCGCCCTTAAACTCCACCAGTTGCATGTCAAGGACAGAGCGCGACTGCACGCGATTCAATCGGCTCTCGCGATCCGCCTTCAGCCGACGGAGACGCTCCGCCGCGGAGAGCCCCTGGACGTCCTTTGAGGTCAGCGGCTTGGCAGGCCCCTTCGACGCGGCGGGACTAGCAGGTATGGCGTCCTTGTCCTCCAGAGCGGGGATGGTAGCCTTGAGGTCCAGGATGACGAAGACGACCATCTGGTGGTGCTCCTCGGCTCGAACCATCAGCTTTCGGAGTTCCGCTCGATTCTCTGTGATCTGGCCATCGCTAAAGACGTACAGCAGCTGCTGTAGCTCCTGTGTCGTGGAGCGCGACTGGCCGTGCAGTCGTTCTCGAGCATCATCCAAGTACTGCAGCGTTGTCTCCAGGAAACGTCCCAGCTTGGTAGAGGTCTGTGCAAAAGACACTTCGCTGAAGATCCGAGGGCCACATTCGGCAGTAAAGGGGTCATCAAGGTGGTGCAGGAAGTTCGTATGTTCCCCAAAGCACACCACACCCATCTCGCCCACCTCCAGCTGCTGCAGCGCCTTCGCCATGAGCGTGACAGCCCGGCAGGAGAACTCCCCCGCCTCATTACACTGCATGGAAAGGGAATCGTCAAGGGCAACAAGGATCTGATAGGTGCGCTTGTTGGGCTTCGTCCGACGCAGCCAGATGCGGTCCTTCTTGAACTGCGAGGCAATATACGGAATAATGCGCTTCATATTCAATCGCTTTCCAGTCTTGTAGTCTCCCTGTAGCTTATCGGCCAGTGTTGGAGCGAGAATCAGACGCAGCTGTTCGCAGAGTTGCTGAGCCAAGCCCTGCACCGCGGCTTCGTGTTCCTGCCACCGCTGTCGACCTCTTGCCAGCTTCTCCGACTCCGCCTCCTCCAGCTCCATCTTCTCCACATCGTCCTCCTCTTCGTCGTTTTCGGAGTCCTTGAGGGGCTTGGAGACGGGCTTACCACCCTTCTTGGACTTCTTGCGGCCCTCGGCTCCCTCCTCCTCATCTTCCTGCTTCAGCTCTGAGAGCTCCTCGTGTGGAGTTTTCCGCTTCCGGCGCGTGTCCTGCGGCTCCTCATCGCCGGTGTCATTGTCCGTCGCATCAGCGTCGCTGTCGCTTGGCGCCTCTTCTTCGGCAACAGTCGGCGGAACGAGTTCGTCCGCAGCAGCCATTCCTTCCTGCTCACCCTCTTCATCGAACTCGAAGTCCTCGACGTCGTCCTCCTCCTGCTTCTCCTTCTGGCGCGACTCGTGGTCCTTCGGTTGGTCCTTTGGCACCTCCACCTGCTTGCTGAGGTTCAACTGCTGAGGGGGCTGGTGCTGGTGACGCTGTAGTGCCTCCTTCATCGCCTTGTAGGGATTACTCTGCTCCGAACGGTTTTGCTCAGAGTTGTCCTTCCGCTGAGATTCATTGTTCTGCTCCTGCTGCCTCTGCCAGTTTCGCCCAGCATCGTCTTGCTCCTGCTCATCTCCTGGCTGCTGCTCATCAGCGCCGGCAGCGTCGGGCTGTTGCTGCTGCGACGGCTTCTCGTCCTTGTTCTCCGTCGCCTCCTCGCCCACCCGATCGTCCTGTTGACCGCCCTCGAACACGTTCTCGTCCGGCGCATCAGGCGCATCCTCGGCCTCAGCCTCCGCGTCGACGTCCTCACCGCTCAGGGCCTCCGCCTCCTCCTCACCCTCTCGTGAACTACGGTCCTCGTTCGAGTCCGTCTCGTCCTTCTGCCGGTCTTCGCTGCCTTCGCGTTCGTCGTCTGCCTCCTCATCCTGGTCCGTCGGCATGTCCTTGTCCGTGACCTCCTCCTCCTGATCCTCCCTGCTCCCGCCGTCAGCGCTGTCCGAGTCCGTATCCCGCTCCTCGTCCTCCAATGACTTCATCTCCGAGTCCGCCAGGAGCTCGCGCTGTTTCTCGTCGGAGCTGGATTGGTCGTCCTCGGCATCACGGATCTCTTCCTCCTTGTTCTCAAAGCCTCCGGTCTCCTCCTCATTGGGATCGTTATCTTCAAACTCGTCCTGCGGAACCTCGTCCGCCGGATCGCCGTCATCCTCGTTCAACGAGTCTTGGTCCTGCTCGTCACGCTTGGACTTCTTGCGCTCTTGGACCTCGTCCTCCTCATTGACCTCGCCCATTTCTTGATCGCTCTCTTCACCCTCCCCTTCTTCATCCTCCGACTCGTCACGGCTCTCCTTGTCACCCTTGAAGTCCGTCTCGACATCCGCCGCATGGTCCTCCTCGTCCTCACCGTCCTTCCCCTTATCCTCGTCCTTCTGCTCCTCCTTATCCTTCATGTTCATCAGCTGATCTTCATTCTCCATCTCGTTGGTCACGTCCTTTTCGCCTTGGCCGTCGTCCATGCCCGTGCCGTCCTGCACCCCGCCCTCCCCGTCGCCATCGCCATCCTGCTCTTCCTGCTCTTCCGACTTGCAGAAGCCGTTCTTCATCAGTACCGTCACCAGCCGGGTGAGCACAACACAGAAGTGAGCCTGTGCCTGTAACGCCACCACCGCGCCGCTCTTTGCCTCACCTACCACACTCCGCGTACGCTGAAGAACCCGCCGCAGCTCCACCGCCTCAGAGGTCGTCAGGCCGTGAAGCCAACTGCGCGTTGTACAATGGTCCATCGTTTGTTCGTGGAGAGCCTCACGCTCATGTTGCACGGCGTGCAGCTCCGTCTCTGTGGTCTGGCGCAGCAGCTCAAGCTGAGTAATGTAGCGAGCATAGACGCCGTCCTCCGACACGACGAGTTCGTCACTCGGATCGGCTGTTGCGGTGTCCTCCCCATCGGGGGGTGTCCCCGAGGGAAGCGGTGCAGCGACCGGATTCGACGGGCTGGCTGGGGCGAGCGGTATGTCGAGCGAATCACAAAGACGGTTTAGACTGGGAAGCAGTGCGCACGGTGGCGTCGCAGCTGTGTCGGAGGGAGGTTCCAGCCGCGGACGTTGCCTTTGGGGGCCGGTAGGGCGGCCACTCTCGTCGCAGGGCCATTCCACGTCCCGGAGGAAGCCTTGGCGAACCAATGCGAGGCGCAGCTCACACAGAGCCGCCGCTGCCCGCACCACCGCGTCGTTATGGCGCTGGAGCCGGCCGCACACACCCTCGAGCCGCTGGAGCTGCCGCACCAACGAGCGAGCAAGGCGTGCAGGAATAAAGTCCGCTGTGCGCCGCAACCCGTCGCCTTCGACGCAAACATTCCACAGCCGCTCCGTCTCAACGTGCAGCTCGCTCAGCAGCGAGCGGTCCTCTGTGGTGACGTCCTCCCTGAGTACTGCCCCGGGGTCGTTCAGACGCTCCTGGTACATCCATTGAAACGATTCTGTCGTGCCTCGAAGTATGGCGACCATCTGAAGGCACTGGAGTAGCAAAGTGGCCCCCACCACATCAGCGTCCTCCAGCTCGAGCACCTCCGCCTCCGTGTGCACCGCAGCGCTGTTGGTCAGCGGCGTCACACAGTCCTCGAGCACCACGAGCTCTTCATAAAGCTGGAACAGCTGGAAGGCCCAGCGTGTGAGAGTCACCACGTGAGCGAAGAGCGTTTCCACCGTACCGGTGCCCCGCTTCACCTGCGCCATAGAAAGGTCCTGATGCGGGTGCCGTTCCGCTTCTCTCATCTTTTGAACCCAGCGACACAGCTGGTAGTGCTTCTGCGCCGCCTCTTGCAGCGGTTCCGCGCCGCCCTGGTGAAGGTAAGCGGTGCGGCAGCCCAACAGCGCCTCCGTCGAGGCATACAGAATCTCCCAATGCTCCACCTGTTGTTCGTGCGTGCACGAAATACCGGAGGCTGCGAGCCGCTCGAAAAGCATCTTGAGAGCGCGAATCTTCATCTGCTGCGGCGTTTTGGGAGCCTGGAGGCTGGAAACGTTAAAGATTATTTCGTTGGCGCCATTTGTGAAGAACTCAATGCCCTGCGTGAAGGGCTCCCACAATACGGCTGCCGCTGAAGGGGTCCGCAGCTGCTCCGGGACCGCCACAGCCTTCCCATCGCGTCGTCGCTTCTTCCCGAGCCGTTCCGTCTCGTTCGCTGCCTTCTTGGGGGTCTTCTTCCGCCGCTTCGACTCCGCCACCGCCTCGGGGTCGGGGGGGGAAGGAAATCCCATTGCCGGGTCCGCCTCGCAGCGCTCCTCTTCCGCCACGAGCAGGGGCAAAATAGGGGGGCGCAGCGCGTCCTCCAGCCCCGCTAACACCCGCGCGACCTTGAGGTGCGACTTCTCGACGGTGGCGCGCACCGCGTAGAAGTTGGCGTCCTCCCAGCGCATAACACGGCAGAACTCTTCCATGTCCTCTTCCAGCGGTCGAACCGCCGCGGTGCACTTCTCGGATACGAACTCCTCAAACTGCGAGAAAAAGTCCACCACATGCAGCGCCACGTTACTCCGAGGCGCCGTGAGGCCGGAGCGGCAAGCGAGCTCGAAGGCAACACCACGCGCCACGCGTAGCCGCGCCGCAAAGTCCCCTAGCGTGGAGCTCCACAGGTACTGTGTCAGCCGCTGAAACAGCTGCATGCAATGAGCCACTTCGTCCATCGCGTCGTCCTCCTCAGCATGCGAGACATCGTACAGCTCGAACCAGCGCAGTGCTGCGAGCAGCTCGTACTCCTCCTGCTTGGCCTTGAAAACATGGCCCCAGCAGTGTAGCTCGAGCCGGCGCCACCGCAGCACAAAGGAGGAGAGTTCTGTCATCTGAGCCATCAGCGACACCGCCTGCGCCGCGTTTCGCTCCCACTCGTAGCACTGCCGGAGAAGCACCTCGCACCCAGTCATCACTTTCATCAGGGGTGTCTTGAGAGCGCTCAGCTGGGATATCTTCGTTGCCACGCGCAGGCACAACAGCAGCGTTACATTCTCAGGGTACACCTCCAGCAGCTCGCGTAAGCGATGCTGCAAGCGTCCGAGCGGCACGCTAAAGCGCCGAAGTTCACTCGGCTCGGGATCCCGGAAAATGTTGAAGCCACTCGTGTTCTTTTCCTCCACTGTTGTTCCCGCGGCGGAAAACTCCTGCCGCAACAATCCAGCTCGAGCAGCAAAGCCATTCAGGAGCAAGCACTCCTCCGCTTCGTCGAAGTCCCCGACTGCCAGAGACCCATGGCGCTTCTGCAAGTCCATGAGCTCGCTGGCCAGCACATCGAATCGAGATTGGAAGGACTGCAGTTGTTGTGTGATGTTAAAATCTGTCTTTTGTAAGCCGCCCTTTAAAAGCCGGTGGTAGAACTCCGTGTACGTCTCTGCCATGCGGCGAACAAAGGCACCGTCCCTCTCTGAAAACAGAATACGGCTCTGATGCCCAATACGATTAGCCTCCTTCTCCTCCTTGGCCTCCTCGTCTTTTTCTTTGTCCTCCCCCTCTTCACTGAGGACAAACTCCTTCTCATAGCTCGGAAACAAATCTCGCAGCTTCTGAAGCATCTTCTCGTCGTCCCCCTCAATGAGCAGGCTCCGCTCCTTGTACTTCACCGCTAATTCCTCCGCCAGTCGATCCCGCTCATTCTGCTCCTCCACGTGGCGGTAGAGCGCTCGATAAGCCTCAAACACCGCGGAGGGGAGCTCAGGGTCCAGGGTTTGGGCCACAGACCCGCGCAGGAACGTCAAGCAGGCGTCGAGGTAGTGCAAGCGCCGGGTCAGGTGGTACGTTCCCGCTTCTGGGACCACGACAGAGCGGCCAAGGCCACACGGGAACTGAAGCTGTCTGAGGGTCGTGGCGGAGTCCAAAAGGCTATCCGCCACTGCTGACGGGCTGAACGCCGGGCTGCGCTCCTTCACGAGCACTTGTGAAGTCAGAGCAGCAAACAACGAGGCTTGAGCAATATTCAGAGTGGCGTCCTCATACCCGCCGTACGCGCTGAGGAGGCTAAGGGTCTCCTGGAACAGCAGCTCACCCCAGGTGTCAACACTTTCTTCTGGAGTGTCTCTGGCGGTCACGTGCTGCAGTCGTTCATTTGAGAGGAACGTGTTCGCCATTCGATGGAGCTCACTGGTGAGCACAGCATACTGGCGGCCCGTGGGATCGGGGCGTGCCTTCCAGTCCCTGAGCGCAGTTTCAAGGTGCTCTTCCTCCTTTCCACGCAGCTGTTCTAGAATTCTCATATGAGGGAACGGCAGTGAAGGGCGTTGAGACAGCTGCGCGGCCCACGAACTGGTGGCATGCAGGCGTTCTAAAGTACACTTTTCCGCTCGGGCAATGTCCGCGTGCAAGGAGCGCTTATACATGGGGTCGATGGGGCTCGACGGAAGCAGCAGACGGCACTTCAGAGCACACAGCAGCGCCACCGCACGCAGAGGCAGCGAGGATCCTGACCCCGCACGCTTAGCAGGGTCCGAGACGTCCTCGCTCCTCAGTACACCTACGAGGAGCTCCAGAAGGGCCTGTTCGTTGGATGATAAGCGCATCTCAGTTGACGTGGGCCTGCGCAACCCATCTTCAATCACGGAGAGCAGTGCGCCGCCTATGAGGGACGGCTCCTGTCCTGCCTCCAGGCAAAGCTCCCGGGCAGAGGGGAGACAGCAACTGATCATTTGCAGCAGCTCCTGCTTCATATTCCTGCGCCACATGTACAGTGGGTCTGTCTGCGCCAGGCGGCAAGAAGACAGGAACGTCCCCAGGCCGTCCAGGAGCTTCATATGCTGGCTGTCGGTGGAGCCAATCGAGATGACCGGTACGTCCGACGCGAAGCGCACACACCGATAAGCAGCGGTAGACCAGGAGCCGAAGAAGAGGCTCAGGATGTCTCGAAGTCCAAAGCGCTGGAACGTATTGGAGAGGAGCAACGGGACATACCGGCGGACGTCCTCCTGCGTGGTCCGCGCATTCACCGTCACCCCCGATCGTGTGGCGGGAAGCAGCGCATCTCGCACACTGCTCCAGAGGGACAGGTCCAACAGTGTAAAGAGCGGCATTGTTTCCGTAAATTGGAGAAGAAAGCTCTGAATAAGATTCACTAGTTGGCTGGCCCCAGCAAGTGTGGTAAGCTCTATTGCTTCCACGCCACTGGTCCGGGGTACCAAATCCGTCAACGGGAGCTCTACGAGCCGTATTAATCCTTGCAATAATGCAAACTCAAAGCGGAAAGCTGCAGTTCGCCATAATGGGCGGAGTGCGTCAGCGGCAGAGGTGGCCGCTGCCTTACCCTCCACGGACTGCAGCTGGTGATAGGCTTGGAGCACCTCGCGCTCCTCCACCGACGTGATGTGGACCACGGGAGCCATGGGCTGCAGGAGAGACGCCCCTCCAGCGAGGGAGTATGGGAGATTCAAGTGTCGTCGCATCGCCTCCAAAAAGGTGAGCACCGGTTCCTGCAAAGCCTGGAAGCTATGGGGATGTTCCTCCGCAAGCTCCAGCAGGAGCAGCGTTCTCGTGACGAGGGGTACGAAGTTGTGGGGGGAGAGCAGGCCGCCTTCCGATTGAGTGACACCATGGACGAGCGAATCCGCAATGCGATGGAACCGCTGCAGCACATCCGGCTCTGTAATGCGGTCGCAACACTGGGTCATTAGGGCCATCAACCGCCCCGCAGCACTATTGACAGCGGGAGAGTCGGAGAGGGGAAAGGCCGAACGCCGCATCGCACTCACCGCTGCCGCGTGTGGTCCGATCGCATTCATAGCGTGGCAGTAGAGCACTGGTAAGCGGGACAAACTACAATAGGAGGTTTTCAGCAGCGGAGTCACCTCTGCCGCTTTTTCATCTGAGAGAATACCTTCTTGGATCAATTGGACACGGGCCTCCGTCATTTCCTCAAGACCAACCCCATCGGTGGCCTGCTCCAGCACAAATACCAATAAAAGGTCATCGAGCAGGTACTCTACCTGGCTGTGAACTGCCTTCTTCAGCGGCATCGCACAGCGGGCGACGCGATTCCGCAGGAGACGCCGAGCGAGAAAATCAGCGGATCTCTTCAGGAGAGAAGAGTTGCCGAGTGTAAAGGCACGGATAGCGTCCACCAGTCGTGGTGTGTCGGGGTGGACACCTTCCATCTCACCGCTCTCTAGCTCTTTCACATGCAGCTGCAACAGAGACACCAGCGCCGCCTTGTGATGCAGCCAACTTCCTACACGGTTCTCGAGGTAGCAGTGCAGTACGGCCTTCTGAAAAGCTTTCACATCAGAAGAGACGAGCATGCTGCTGGCACGTAGAATGGTGAAAATGTTTGGCGAGCCGGCGAATATCGCATCGGAGAAACTGGGCGACAGCGTGCACGTCGTATCGGCGCGGAATGCCTCATGTAGAAATTGTCTATGAAAGGAAGCGAGGTGACCTAAAAGCTTCTCTGCTGCAGTGTCGTCCATAGGCGCTGCGTCGTGTTCAGGAGGGTTGCCCAGCCTGCTCGAAGAGCTGCACAACACCTGGCACTCGGCGGATGGAATAGGAACAGGGGAAAGACAAATCTCCACCGCCCGATTCCGCATCGCGCGAGAAATCTCACCGAATCGAGGATTCATCATGGCGAAAAGTCGGAAGTTTGGATGCGGCCGCACCACACGCGTTTCCCCGTTCACCAACCCTTGCTCGTTGATAGAAAGTACGCCATTCGGTTCGACCAGGGGGTTAAGGCGGTCCAGTACACTCGCATTACAGTAGTTCACGTTGTCCAAAGCCAACCAGTACCCTTGGAGCATGGCCTCGAGGATTAGCGAGTCTCTCCACTCGAACTGTCCCTTTTTTCCTTCCACTTGGTCGAAGCCACCTAATAAGTCAATCGTATCGCAGCTGGCATTGATGGAAAAGGTGACGAGCGTCGCGCCGGCAAGCGCTGCGGCCGTTCGGAGGGCAAAGGTTTTTCCGCTGCCAGACGTTCCAATCAGCATAGCAAACTGCTGGTGAGCCGCACACATGAGCAGCGCGGCCACTGTGTCTGCCTGAGATGGGAGGGCTAAGAGCGGCTTGTTGTGATGGGAAGAGGAGAATAGGGTCGAAGCTGCTTCTTCCTGCTCCTCCGCTGCATCATCAGTCAAGTGCCCCGTATCCGTGTCGGTGCAGCGCTCGATCAGTCGTCGCCCGCGGTACACCACACTGTTTTGTACCAGAAGGAAGTCTGGTGACGCCCCGCAGTCCTCTCCAGCATCTGGAAAGTGCTTCGCGAGAAGGCGCCAGCACTGAGCTCGATCTTCATCGGTGCGGAAGCGCTGGACAAACAAAACGTCTGCGAAAGCCATAGGGTGGTCGCATTCCTTATACCGGCTCATCAACCCTGCCCAGCGTAGCACATCACGCAGGTTGAACTCCCAGGGGCTGCCACGGAGACCGAATGTACGCCTCACCATGGTCTCCTGCTGTAAATCAGCAACGAAGTCCACCATGGCGCTCAAGACTTCCGTTTGGATCTCGCTGCAAACGGCTTGGGTAATCACCACGAGATCTTCTCTGGAGAACGCCTCCACACGAACCTTAACGAACCGGTTTAAAAAGCTGCGAGGCAGACCCTTGCGGCCTCCGCCCTCGGCGAGCGGATTTTGGCATGCAAAGACTCGGAAATTCGGATGTGCGTGAAACTCCTCGTTCAGCTCTGGAATAAAAACAGCAGATCGATGATCTAGGAGGGCATTGAGTCCTTCCAAAACGGACTGACTCGCCAAGTTTAGTTCATCCAAAATAGCCCAGCAACCCTTTTTAAGAGCCTGGAGTAGAACACCATCAGACCACGCGAACTGAGGTCCTTTGTCTTCCGAATCAGTGGACGGAATAGGCAGGAAGGTTCCAAATAAATCCATAATATCTGTTTGCTCGCTTAAATTAATGCGCACCACTTTAATACTAAGTGCAGCGCCAAGGGCCTCCACGATCGATGTTTTCCCAACACCAGGGCTACCCTCGAGTAGCACTGCCTTGTGCAGCACCATGGAGCGCATCAATTTAGACAAGTTCCGCTGAGTGGTTGGGGCACCAAAGAAAAAACGGGACTGCAGGTGTGGGGGTAGCCGAGGCTCCGTCATCCCTTCCAACACTTCCCATATCGGCTTTTGATCATGCAGAACAATTTTTCTTCCCAGTGCTTTCTCTGCCTGTTGTAGGCAAGTTTGCCTCAGTAGTTCACTAGTCCCTTCGAGCTGTCCGGACCCCACCCCAATGCCATCGAGCAGGAGCGCATCTAGTCCGTGAGAGAACGCCACATCATCGGAACATCTCTGATGAACTGCGTTCATGAACTCGACCCAGCTGATAATGTCTCGAATACTGATATGGGTCGGGATGCTTCCACACCCGGTGCTGGTCGAGATTCCGCACAGTACGTGAGCCATACGCAAAGCCCAGCCTTCGAGCTCTGGGAGCAAACGCTTGGAAAGGATGGTTGCCACCTCCAACGTTTCAGTGGTGGGGCGAACATAAATCTCAGTGAAACGATTTCGCAACGCAGGCGAAAGCTCCTTCTTCCCGAAATCCCCCCCGGGGTTCATTGTGGCGAGAACGCGAAACCGCTCGTGAGCCGTAAAAGTTTCTCCGTTGCTCTTCTCTGCCAGTGTAATGCTTCGCGAAGGCTCAAGAACGCTGTTCAGTCGTTCCAGAACGCTGTCTTCAGTGAGGGAGACCTCGTCAAGCAGAAAGAAGTCGCCATGTCGCATGCACTCCACGAGCACCCCATCCCGCCACTCAAACAACGCTGAGTCATTTCGATCCGGCGGAACTGGGCGAAGACTTCCCAGGAAATCTGCCGCCTCCGTGTGCTGATGGCAATTGAGGATACGAAGGGGGACTTGCAGAAGGGCTGCCCAGAGTTGACATACAGTCGTCTTACTGCTGCCCGTTTCACCAACGAGAAGGACGGGTTCACAATGCTCTAAACAGACACCAACGATGGTAAAGAGTCTCTGCATGGACTCCGTCCACACAATCTTGAATTCGTCGATACTGCCCTTCTCAATCATGTCGTAGTACTTCTGCACAAAGCTCCAGTGGGAAGGGCTGTACAACTCCTTCTCACAAATCTCGGTCTTGGTCACAGACTCCAGGACATCCTTGACAATCTGGCGCTCAGCTGGTTTGCGGCATCGCTCCCCCAGCAGCAGAAACCCATGTTCCGCCAGCTCCTGATACGTACTCGGTTTTCGCTCTGCCCAACGGAAGAGATCTCGGGGGGTTATAAATCCGTGCCGCCCAGCAAAAATTTGAGAGCTTTGGCGCCGCTGCTGTAAGTTTGTCATCACTTCCACTATCTTTACCGCAAATCCTTCAGGCATAGCGTAGCGGAGCCGCAGGATGGTGATAATTTCACTTGTTGGTATTTCATCCACGGTTATTTCCAAAAAGCGATTGCGGAAGGCCCGAGACAACATCTTGCGACCTCCGTAAATACCAGCAGGATTTTGTGTGGCGAAGATTCGCAGATCCGGATGAGGTTGAATCGTTTCTTGAGTATCAGGAATGAACAACTCACAATTATCATCGAGCAAACGGTTGAGAGCTTCAAGTACATCCGTAGGTGCAAGGTTGAGCTCATCTAGTACTACCCAAGAGCCTTTTCGAACGGCATTTACTAAAATACCGTCGACAAAACGCAGTTTTCCGAATTCATCTGTGACATAATGCCCCAGATACTCCTGCACTTCCGTGCTTTCATGATTATTAATGCGGACAAAAGTGTTTCCTGTGAGTTCAGCCAAATATTTTACCATACTACTTTTACCGGATGACGTGGGGCCCTCTAAGAGGACAGGTCGCTGTGCAAAAACAGCACGTGCAAGGTTTGTCAGGTGCCCTTTCACACTATCGGTCAAAATAAAACCTTCATCGTTGAACGGCTCTTGTGGACCAGCTTTTATCCAAATGTGCTGATAGGGAATAAAATTACCTTCTCCTGGAGCTGCAGGAAGCTTTGGCGTCGAAGGCTGTCTGCCTTTAAATATGTTTTTAACTATAAGGCTTTGAACAACCGTGTGAAATTCCCGCTGCAAAGGTGTTGCGAAGCCAAGGAGCAGGCCGTCAAAGAGGGAAACGTTAAAGCCATAAAAGGGGGTAGCTTTTCGAACGTACGACAGTGCCCGGGTAAGGGTCCGCATACTAAAAGATGGTGGCTTAGACTCACCATCTAAAGCGCACAATTTAGATTTAGCGTTAGCGACGCAATCCAAAAAAAAATCGGTGATCTCGTTAATTTTTGCATCCGGAGTAAGGAAGCCAATGTATTCCCGAACGATTGCATTGATATCGCTTATGTTAAAAGGCTCATTTACATAACACTCCGTAAAGCGTGATCGCAGTGAAGGCGGCAAATCTTTCTTTCCCACATCTGTAGGAGGATTCATGTTAGCAAAAACGTGAAAGTTTTTGTGCCTCATAACTGCTTCGGAAGACCCCTTGTCCGTCAGAAAAATACGATCCACGTCACCGAGAATGGTTGAGACACGTTCCAACACTTCAGTTGTAGCAAGATTCAATTCATCTAAAAGGATCCAGTGCCCTTCCCTCCACGCTTTGACCAAAGACCCTTCTTCATAAAAGAAAGCCATGCTGGAGTTCGTCTGCAAGATGGTATTGAGGGCTTCCTCTACCTTGTCTCCAAGCTCCTTCCAAAGAGGAGCAAAACTATTCAGTGTCTCCTGTTGAACTAGCTTTTGACAAAACGATGCGCAACCCTTCTGAAACAGCCGCGCAGTTCTTTCCCAGTTCCTGCTGCTGAAAGCTGTTTGAATGGCGTTGAGAAAATTTGCATTTTTCTCCACGTTGAAGCACTTCCCGAAAAGCTCCGTGAAGTCGTTGTAAAGCTCCCGCATGGAAACGCCCAAGTCCAGAGGTTTCCATCCTCCCATGAAGTCAGATGTGTCTGTTTGCTGATTTAAATTGTGAACAATTAGATTCTGCCCAAGCTGATCTGCCAGATACTGGACTACAAAAGTTTTTCCAACGCCAGTTTCACCGGTTAAGAGAACGTGCTCCTTACTCTCAACGGCCGCAGCTAAACGTTCCAGCAGTGACATTGCCTGGCGCGTTTCAGCAAACGCAATCCGGCTTTGACGAGATATTCTTGTGATAGTGTTACACAGAAGGAAAACCCGCCCGAATGTGCATCCATTTGGTTGAATTGACTGTTGAGGTTTGTGCTCTACAACGAGCGTTTCTGCAACATTAATTGGAACTCCGCAAGCATCACAAATAAGAGCTAGCACTGATGACTGTTCGGTTCCTGGTGCGAATCGAGCAACAAAGCAGTCATACGCTTCCCGTAAAAGCATTTCCCGAACAGTCGACGAGAGGAAAGCCCGAGCGTTTTGATGCATCTCCAAGCGTCGATTCACACGTCTTCCCCACCGAAGCAACGTTCGGAGATTTATGACATTAGGATTTACGCATCCATCCGACAAAGAAGTGAGACTTTCTAGAACAGAGAGGGGAACTTTGTCATACAGCTGATAGACAATATCGCACCGCTCACTTGAAGGAATTCGGCTCATAATTACCGACCCCCAAAGCTCCTGGTACGGAATAGAATTCTTTTTTGAAAATAATGCATCACCTGAAACTACGATTTGCTGAGTTGCTATGAGTTTAAAGTTAGGATGCGCAGAAATGACTTTATTCTTGTCTGAAAGAAATAAAGTAGAGTTTTCGAGAAGTGAAAGTAGAACTGAGAAAACATCAAAGGATGCAAGATCAATATCTTCCATCAGAATCCAATATCCGTTTTCCACGGCTAAAGTTAACGGGCCAGGAAGCCACTCAAAAGATCCAGGCGTTTCAGTAGCAGAAAATTTTCCAAGAAGATCTTTACTGTCAAACGAGTCATCGACATCCACTTGAATAAGAGTATCTTTAAATCCTAAAAGACTTGCCAAATAGTCTACAGTTAAGCTTTTGCCACTACCTATTTCTCCTTGAATGAGCACGGCATTGGACGTCTCTAATGCTGTTTGTATGTTCTCAATATTTTTGACCGTTGTAGGAGTTTGTACGAGCATTTTAAAGTAAATCTTAACTTAGGTCGGAGTAAAATTGAATACTACTTAGTTTTACAGAACAATTCAGAAATAAGAAAAAAAAATGAGGAAAAACAAACAATGATAGTGTAAACACTACCTATTCCATAGGTTTTCATCTGGTGTTCTTCATTGCTCCATAAAGAGCGTTTTATCCCATTCTTTCTTCTTAGTACGAACAGGAGAAAATAGCAGTACATTATAGTCAGCGACTTTTTGATATCCTCTCCTTTACAAAAAATATTTCCACTAAAAAATTCATTACATACGTAGAGAACGTCAGCACTACCCAAGTTCACTAAATTTATCCCATTTTCTGTCCGTCTGTGATAAATAAAAGAGATTTTATTTTTTTTTGTTGTTGTTTCTTTTATTAAATTTATAATGATAATCAAATTCTCTTTAAGAAAATAGTAATAACAACAGTAATAATAATAATATTTCTCTTTTATATACTAATATTAATATTTATTATTATTATGTTAGAATTATTAAAAAATAAAAAATTATTATAAGAAATAAATAAATACAAGGTAACATAATAAAGAAACAGAAAAAAAAAAAGTGAATAACATTATGTTTTAGAATAAATACACGAATTCACATAACAAAAAAAGTAGTTTGTGAGCTACATTGGAAAAAAAAAAAAGTAAAACACCAAAATACAGTTTGATATCTTCTACATTAATGTAAAACAAAATAAATCAGTAAATTATTATTTTCCCACAAAAAAAAAAATATATATAATACAATATTTAGTGCTTAGATTATGGTCTCAGGTGTTCTCTTTTTCAATTCAAAAAAAATATGATTTTTTGGTATTTAATAGTTGTACTAAGTATAAGGCATTATTTTAATTTTATTAATATTTTTTTTAGCGTTAACTTTTTTTGATTGTTGCTGTTTTAATAAGCAAGCTCAGTTTAATTGATGTAGAAATTAATGAACATTATTATTACCAAATAAAATTATTATTTAATATTTAAATTGAATCATTTATTTATTGTTAACTTCTTGCTTAGTGTGATTTTCTCTCATTTCTTCTTTTTTGTTTTTTTTACTTTTACTCTGTCTATATATATATATATATCTATATATATATATATATATATTATTTTCGAATTTTTCATACTATAAATATTTCTCAAGAAAAAATATAATAATGGAAACGAAATCATTGCTATTATTCTTCAATGTTCAGCTTACAGAAAAAAAAAAAGCCTCACAACTCGTTGCAACTATTTAATGCCACCGTTTAGCACCACCCTATTAACAGCAATAAAAAAAGTATCTCTTCTCCTTCCTATTTTACAATATATCCTGTAACTACCGAGAAAAAAAAAAAGATAGATTCACACGTAGGAAAAAAAATAGAATATATGCCTCTTGAAAAACCATCCAAGACCGAAAACGGAAACCGGCGCAGAAACGGGGCCCGGGGAAAAACGCAACTCCCATTTAACCGAAACAGTTTCCAAAACTATTTTCCGCCAATCGACTTCAAAAAGCGGCAGGGGCACAAAATTCAACTTTTAAAAAAGACGATGAAGCCGAACACCAAGGTGAAAGACGCACGACTTTCCGAATGCCGGAATCGAAGACAAGAAGAAAAAAAAAAAAACCAACCACCCGATGCCGATGGATGCGAAAGTTTCGACGATGAAGTTGCTCTATTTCCACCGAGCGGCTTGGTTCCATCCATGAAAAACGCAGAGCGATCTTTTCGCGGAAGGCCGAGGGGTGTTTTTTTAAGTTTGCTAATTGAGACCGTCAAATCGGTGCGTGGCGATTTCCCTCTTCTTTTTCCAGGGGTTTCCGAAGGACCCAAATCGAACGGGCCATTCGACATATATATTTGAGACAAAATGTGTAGCGGGGTCGCGTTGACCGGAACCCTCGCTGTTGTTTGGACGGCCTATGGGAAAAGAAAAGAGTGTGAAGATGGGGAATATGAGGACATATGACATTATTAATGAAACTAAAAATTGTTTTCCAAGATGAGAGTTTGGAAAGCGATTAGCGTATTGATGTGAATTCAGGAAAAAATCAAGGAGGAAGAGAAGACAAGAAAAATCAACAATGAATTCTTATCGAACGATATGGAAATGTGAGATTGAAATATATCCCTGGAAGCTGGAACCCTCGCTGTTGTTTTGACGGCCTATAAGACAAGAAAAGAGTGTACTTAGGGAAATAGAAAAACCTCAAAGAGCTGGAATGTATAGACGCGTATATAGAA
This sequence comes from Vickermania spadyakhi, assembly GCA_030849815.1. Lineage (NCBI taxonomy): Eukaryota > Euglenozoa > Kinetoplastea > Trypanosomatida > Trypanosomatidae > Vickermania > Vickermania spadyakhi. The sequence continues at coordinate 45,416 of JASAOA010001699.1, forward strand.
CTAGAAGAAGGTTGTAATGTATACTCTGTTTTCCGATTAAGTATTGGAAAGAGAATTATATATCGAAATATGGATAAGGGAAACAAAGAAGAGGAGGAGAGTAAGGAGGCATATCGCAAGTGAAACCGTCGAACCATAAGGGAGTGTAAGATTATAATGTGTTCAAAGGAGGATGAAATCACTTTTTATAGTTGTAAGGTTTTTTGTTGGGGTGTTTTAAAGAAGACTTACGATCAGGTAGGTGATATATATGTATATAAGTTTTACCGAAGGGACTTCGCCGCGAGGGGGACGGTGGGCGGGATTTTGGAAAAAACATACGGAACACTGTTTGAACAAAAGAATATATATTTTTTTCTGCGACAATGTTCGACTCCCTTTGATAAATAGTATGGGAACAAAAAGGAAAATATTCCTTCCGTAAACTCTTCTATTTTGTGTTTGTATTATTTGTGAAAGTAAAGCCAGGGAGCTTGCGGATTTCTATGTTCTTTTGAATGGTTACTGAACATTTGTTACTGTTACAATTTTTTATCTCATAAATTACGAGATCTGTTCGATGGGCATTCAACGGAAATAAGTATTTTTGTCCTCCTTCACACCCCAAAAAAAAATATTAGATTAATATACTCATCTTTTATTGTTACCTCTCTGGCGATTTTCCACATGGATTGTTTTTCTTTATTCGTGTTAGGGGTGTAAACATGATAAAGTTTTTTGTTCATCCGTGTATACTTTGCCTCTCTCCTTTTTTCATTTTTATTTTTCATCCGGTAGACAGAACCGATGCCTAAATTATTCCGAAAGAGAAATGGATTTGATGGGTCGTGATATTATTTATGATTTTATCACGGCTATTTCATGAACCCAGTTTAATTAACAATAAAAGAAAAGAGAAGAAAAAGAAAGTATATTAGGAACCGCTGACTCTAAATTTTCGCAATGAAACCGAAAATAAAGAAAAAACCTATGGGGAATCCCAAGAACTTCGCCGTACGGGGGGGCGGACGGTGGGTTTTTAAATTTAAATTTAAAATTCTTTTTGGGAAAATATAATTTTCAATTTGGATTTAAACCCTTGGCTAAAGTTCTTGGTTTAAATCTGTACATAAGGATAAATAGAAAAAAGGAAAAGAGGAAGAGGAACAAAGTAAACAAGGGACAAAAAACTTTCCATAACACACAAAAGGTAAAGAATAAATCCCAAGCGGCAAAATAGAGTGCGGTATTATTAAATGAAATCATATTTTTAAATACATATACAAAGGAAAATATTCCATCAATCTTAATTCACAAAATTGTTTTCTTTCTCTCTGTCTCTGAAACCGCACTTGCCCCATAACGAATCTAAAAAGGTTCCCTCCTATTTTGAAATTTATGAACTCAACAAATAAAAGAAATTAAATGAAGTATCTCGAAGAGTTTACGGAAGGAACCGATGCCTAAATTATTCCGAAAGAGAAATGCATTATTTATG
>JASAOA010001700.1:0-47931 GCA_030849815.1 Vickermania spadyakhi
CATCCTCCGACCGCAGCAGCAAGCGATCCGCGAGGAAGCTCTGGACCCGGTCAACCTTTCCGAGGAGGCACGACGAACACTCCAGTATCGTATCACGCAGGGTCTCGAGCCCGGAAACGTACGGGACATGATTCTGTCCAACTGTACACAACGCCTGATACTGCGCTTACGAGTGTCAGCGTGCCCGCCACTCCCGGGCTCGCTACCGCAACACCCCGAGCCATGCCGATGGTGTGAAAAGTTGCTCGGTCGGTACTCCAATGCGGTAAACTCAGATCGTCCAGAAGAGGAAGCTGTTTTGCACATGTTTCAGTGCCGGCGCTTTCGTCCACCCACGGGGATAACAATAGCATCCCTTTTTGAGAACCCGCCCAAACCATCACTCATCCATTTCATTGAAGCATTCACGAGAGTGAGTGACGACGCACATGAACTTGAAGACAGTGAAATGAGTGCGGAGGACGAAGAAGACGAAGACGAAGAGGAAGAAGAACAAAACTGTAACTAATCCAATGATAATCGATAAAAAACACACACAAAAAAAGAAAATATTACATCCCTAAAAGGGTGGGGCCTTTGGCCCAATGAACCATTAACCATTAACGGTCAAGTACAGTCGTGTGGTATGTTTTGCGGAATGTGTGGGCAGCCAACTGAATGCCTACGTCACTCCTTTTGTTGCGCCGCAGTTGAGTGCGCAGGGTTAGGGATTCATTTGAATACGTTGGCGACTTTGCGCGTTGGGGACATCGCAGAGACAGCAGAGGTGCACCAGGCGTCCCACTCAGCAGTACTGCTGTGCGTGGGGAGGACATGCGCTNCCATTAACCATTGATTTAAAAGAGACAGCCGACGCGTTTAAAAGGTTGGAAAAGAGGAGGCGTAGGAGATGCGGTTTGTTGGTGCTGTACCTTTCATTTTAAGGTGATAGTTTCCTGTGTTTTAAGGGAGTAGTGAAGGATACTATAGTATGAATACCAATGTAGAGCAGCTGTTGAGATTCCTTTTTTAAAATTTTTTTTCTGAGTTTCTGAGAGGCGTTGTTTATCATCCGACTTTACTGAGTGACACTTTTCAGTGTCTTTTGTTCTTTTTTTGTAATGTTTACTTTTATTTTTGATGTTGCTGTTTTTTTTGATGTGTTTTGAACTTTTAAATTATTTTTCTGCGGTATTGTTCCATTCACTTTTTTTAAATAAAATTTTATTTGGTTTTCTATTATTGTAAATGAAGAAAAGATGCTCGGATGTACAGCGTGAGCCTTCCTCGACATATTGTGATGATGACGCGTTCTCCTTTTTGGTGTTGTCATTCGTTAATTATCACGAAAAGGAGAAAAGAAAAAAAAAACGTACTAACTGCTGCTGTCAGTGGTGTTTTAGCAGGCTTTATTTCTTTCATAAATAAAAAAGAAAAGAAAAAGAGAAGAATTGATCGCACACTTGCGATATGTGTCTCGCGATATGTCTGGATTATGATCGCTGTGGTGATTCGTGTGAAATACATTTAATTTGTACTGCCCATCTCTTTCATTACTTTCGAACTATTTGCCTGTTGATAGCTTTGCTATTCTTTTTTCTGTTTAAGAATTACCATTTTCATTTGTGTGATTCGCTGGTATTCAGTTCGTCTCTTGTTGAGCATTTCATTCAAAAGAATAAAAAGAATAAAAGCAGTGTCTCTCACGAGCCGGGAATTGCACAGCGTCTTTTCTTGATCTCTTCACTCACTTATCAGTGCGTGCCAGCCAGCAACGAGGACCTCCCAAGAATAAAAAAATTACAGTGTTTTAACAATGTCGTTGCACCGGCTACAGTTCAGGGGAACGCCGTGGACGAACACCGATGATCAAGTCCTTCTCGCCGCCCTTTCCGCTGGCAATCGAGACTGGCAGCGCGTCGCGTCGAATCTTCGCGATAAGACGGCTCAGCAGTGCCGTGATCGGTGGGAAAAGTATCTGGACCCGCGCCTCAACCTCCATGAAGAGTGGTCCGTCGAGGAAGACACGCTCCTCGTGGAGCTACAGCAGCGCTTTCCCTTTCAGTGGAAGCTGATCGCGGAGCAGCTGACCAAGATGAGCCCGCAACATTTCATTCGGCCCTCGTGGCTGTGCGCGGAGCACTACCAAAAGCTCATGGCGCAGCTGGAGTTTGAGGGGAAGCAGCAGTCCGGCCAGCTCGCCGCGCATCTCAGCTTGGAGCAGTTCTTGCAGGAGAAGCAGCGGGGGTGGATCAACCAACGGACCCTGGAGGAGCGGCCAGCGAGGGCGGACACGGTGAGCGGCGATCCGAACCGGGACGAAGTGGTGAATATCACGGTGAGTCGTCTGGCGAATCAAGATCAGAAGAAGGGACTTCGCAAGGAACGCGAGCGTCAGCTGTCGGAGGCCAGCTTTCAAGCCAAGCTGCAGAAGCAGCGAGAGGGCGTGGAGAGCGGCACCCTCTCCGCCCGCGAGCGGAGGCGGATGCAGCGCGCCGTTGAGGAGGATGAAAGGCGTCTCGAGGGGGCCAAACGACCTCGTGACGACGACGATGAGGACGACGACGCGGAAAGCGAGGAAGACGTCCAGGAGGAGGAGCCGCAACGTTTCGGGGTGATGGACGTCGCGAGGGTGGAGCGGGAGGCGGGGGTGCAGCGACGTCATCGTGAGATTGTGCGTCACCTCCCCGGCCCTCCGTTGCCCCACGACGGCAGAGGGAAACCCGCGGTCAGCGTTCCGCTGCTGGAGCCGGATGAAAATGGTCTTTTGTATCTGAAAGAAAAAGCGCCTGTGGCGTCCGAAGTTGCCGCCCGCTACGTGAAGCAGGAAATTTTAGCCATTGAGCCCAAGGACAAGAAGCACCAGACCAGAGAGCCGCTGCTGCTGGAAGATGGCCAGCCCACGCCGGCTTCCCAGAAGGCGGCCTTCTCCCCCCCCACCGGCCACCACAGTCCAAGCCGTCCGGCCATCGGTGGAGGGATCCAGTGGAAAGATTTGGTACTGGGAACTGCCTCCGGCACAGGGGTGCCGGGCGAGCAGCCCTCCGCTGTGAGCAGTACGGCCGTCAACTTCGACAGTCTCTTCGCTCCTCTGGAGAAGCGCTCCGCCGGCGCAACGGAGGACATCGATGCTTCACTGGTGGAGGCAGTCCTCCGTCAGTCCGCACCCGCACCCGTGTCCGCTGTGCAAGAGTCGAAGGCAGCGGCACCGAGTCGGAGGCGGGCGCCAACGAGTATGGAACGGGCGGAGGTAGTAGAGAGAGCGCAGTCCACTGAAGAGAAAGCAGAGCAAAGACACAGTAGCAACGCCAAGGCGATGCAGGTGGATGAAGAGGGTGGAATGGAGGACACGCCGAAAGGGTTGTCCGTGCATCTGTTGCAGCTGTTCGACGAAGGACAACTCCTCAACGCAGAGACGAGGCCCCTCCCAGCGTTACCCCCGCCTGCAACGTGGCTTCAGGCGGTCTTATCGGATGAGGTGGCGGAGACTGTCAGTCGCCTCATCGCTACGCCGGAGGAGGTCCTCGAGGCCGCCGAGCGCAGGGCCTCGGATATGCTTCTCTGGGAAGCGCTTCATCTCCGAGACTCGTCCTCTGCCCACCCCAACGCCCTCTCCCCCGGTGCGGCGTCCACACCCGTGGCGCTGGAGGCGGCAGCAGCGCGCATTGAGGCCGCGGTGCGTCCCGCCTCCGTGGCGCTGAGTTCGACGGAGACGAGGGAAAGGGAGACAACGGGTGCGGAAGACACGCTGGGAGGGGCGTTGGGGTGGGAGCACCCGTCCTTGGAGTGGTACCGCGAGAGTGCACGCCGCTGGGAAGCGCACTGTGCGCCGCAGCGTGAGACCCTCCTGCGCCAGTTGGAGGTTGCCTTTGTCGACGACGGGTTTCGGCGCTGGAGTGCCTTCGTGTTTCTCTCGCTCAAGGAATGGAAGGCGCGGCACGGCTCGCCCGCATCGGATCACGCTGCCTCCTCTGTCTTTCTACACGAGTTTCTGTACTACTTGGAGCGCTACTGGTCTCGACGTTATGAGGAGGCTGCCGCTGCGTTGGAGTGGGAAATTCGCTGTGGGGAGGAGGAGCGAGTGGCCATGCGAAAGAGCTGGGAGGCCTGTCACTCAGCACTTCAGCAGGTCTCGGAGGAGGAGCAGAAGTGGCAGGAACGCTACGTCGCCATGAAACTGACGTCCTAACACATAACATAAGAGAAAGCTGGAGAGACTCAAGACGAAGGGAATATGGCTGTGTCCTTGTCCTTCTATATATGGTTCTTTCTCATTTTATGTTGTTTTAAAAGACGAATTATTGTCTCAAAAGAGCCGAAAAACATATTAATATGAACTAAAAGGCTTTTTATTCATTGCAGTGAATTTCTACGTTTTTATCTTTTCCTGCTGAGGATACCATTCGTCTCGCGTCGACGTCTTCTCTCTCTTTGGTTTTGTGTGATTTGTATGGGTATTTAGGGTCTCGTATTTTTTGTGGTCTCATTGTTAAATGAGTCTCAAGTGGGTGGAGAAGCCCGTTGATACGCCATACGGCCCGGTCCCGACCCTTCATCGGGCCGTCGTTAAGGACCACGAGGAAGATCTTCGCACCGTAAACCTCCCAGAGCAACACTCCGACGTTGAGGATCAATTGGAAGAGGAGTTGGAGGTTTCCGCCGATCTTTTAGGCTCGGTCTTGTGGAATAGTAACTCGACGGCGTTGTATTATCTGCATGAGCATGTCTTTCAGCTTCCACTCTCTCCGCTGATGGCTCCCCACAACACGTCTGGCACGCCTTCCTACGGCTACACTGGTCCGCCAGCGCCGCTGCGAGGTTTGCGCGTGGTGGAGCTGGGTGCTGGGGTGGGAGTCCTCGGAGTGGCGTTAGCGATGGCGGGGGCACAAGTCGTTATCACTGACATCCCTGAGCTCCTCCCTCTCATGCAGCGCAATGTAGCGCTGAACGCGGATCACATTGCTTCTCGGAGCCAAGGCCTCGGCCGCTGCACCGCAGTGGGATGGAAATGGGGTCCGAGCTACTCCATGAATGTCAAGAAAATACTGCAGAAGGCCTCAGTGGGGGCGAGCACGGGCGGTGCACCATCCACCACCTCCCACACCAAGCACCAAACCAAGGCAGTGCAGGAGACGACCACAACGTCGTCTGTGGGCGAAGCGGCGGCCCTCGTCGAGCAGCTCTTCGGCCGTCTCGCCAGCTGCCCCTCCCACGCTTGGACGGAAGTCCAGCGAATGCTTTCGATCCCGGAGGCGTCGGGTTCGAGTCCCACACCCACGGGAAAGAGGGCGAGGGGTGACGACACCGCCGTGGATTACGTGGTGTTGTGTGATGCGCTGTATGGGAACCCGAAGGACTGGCCCGCCCTGCTCTTCACCCTGTCGGAGATCTTGCGACACAGCGTGCAGCAGGGCTCTTCGCCGACGGTCATTCTCAACTTTTGCGAGCAGCGCGTTCACGAAGTCGAAGGCGCCTTTCTGGAGCTCTTGGACGAGGAGAATAAGAGGACACCGCTGTGGTCGAACCGCTGCACTGAAGAAGCACCACCGGAGTGGGTGTCGCTGGTCGAGGCGGTGCGCCAGCACACGACCACGAGTCCGCCGCCCAAGAAGACGTACAGCAGCCGGGCGCCCACCACAGAGCCGCTCACTTCGTCATCGAGCACTCACGCTACTCTTGCCTCCTCTTCTACCCCGCCCTCACCGTTACCGTTATCGGAAGCCCCTCGAGTGCTGATGAGTCGTTTACTAAGCGAAATGCGTGGGGACTACCGCTGGGTCTATGAGGTCCACTACCTTGAGGCCGACGCCAACTGCAGTCAACAGGTCTCCTCGTCGAACGCCCCCACTCGGCGCATGGTCAGTGACTTGCAAATGCCTATTCGAGTGGCACGTATTACGTGGGAAATGCAGACAGGCGTTACCGGGTGTTCGCCCGGTGCTGCGCGCAAGAAGGAAACGCTTATGGAGGGGGGTACACCAGCGCAGCAGTCCGCGGCAACGCACAAGCGAGCACGTGCAGAGTAAGGCGCATAAAATACGCATATCTAAAAGAACAGGGGAACCGATCGAACCCTAACCCTAATTCACCTTCCAATGGTGCTGTAAGGAGAGAAAAGAAGTTAGTTTGACTTTAATGCCATTACTCTTTTTCTTTCACTCCGTGTGTTTGGGTTAGTTGGTTATACGCTAACACTAACAATAAGGTCTTTTACACTTTTCCGAGTAAATCTATATTTTTTAAAAAGCGAATTAAACTGTGAATTGCAACGTGAAGAAAGGAGCTTCACGGGGGAAAACCCTTTGAAAGTGGTATTGGAAAGTGAAACAGTCGATTATGATTTATCATTTTTTTTGTTTTTTTTCTCCCTTTTTTTAAATTCGGATAAAGAGAAAGTTGATTTAGAAGAAAGGGTAGACAGATATACACGATATATATCTGAATATTGAACTGCAAATATATCTGTTAAAATATAAAAGAAGTTGAAAATAGAAGTGCTACTATTAAACTTGTATCGCTTCAGATTCTATATCTGTCTCTCTATAAAAGTGCCGTAACTTTTGTGTGTATTTCTCTCTATTTATATGGCATACAAAAGGGCGGATTAATTTTTTTTTGCTTTTGAGTGTAACTTTTATTATTATTATTATTATTCATATAAATATTATTTACATTTTCTGTGAGTGTGTGTGTGCTCTTTTTCTGGTTTTGGGTTCTCTCTCTATATCAATATTATTCGATACAATAGCACAACGTTGTATTCCATCAATACTGTCTCCCGTCAGGGTTGTTAGTTCGAACTGTAGAAAGTGTCAGATTTTTTTTCTCATTTTTATTGTTGTTATTCTCGCACCATCCGTATTCGCGTACGCAAACCCTATTTCCAATTTCTTCTTTGAAATTAGAAAAGGTAGGACCAGGAGATTAAGGTGTAATTGAGTAGGGCTCGCAGTGCGGTTTGACGATGTCTGCGTTGTCTTCGCCTCCCCACACTGGGCACACATCTGCCTCCAGCAGTCACACAGAGGATTCGGAATCCGTACGACCCATCGCCGCCACCACCCACTCTGCCTCGAAGTTTGTTGTACCTCTTCACAAGGAAGACCTCGAAGTCGAAAAAGGGAACGAGGAGGAGTGTGCGAGCACCACGGAGAGTCAAGGACCCCCAGCGACAAGCCTACTTGATCCCGCTCTCCACCCTAAGACCAAGACGGTGAACGACACCTCGGCGGAACCTTCGACCGAGGAATCAGGGGGCCACCACCACCACCACGCTGACTTATGGCGAGAAGGCGGCGAGGGCAGCAGGACTCTTCGCCGCGCCACCCACGACGTGGTGGAAGACGAAGCGTGTCAAGGGGCGGAGGCGTCTGGACACGGCACCGGAGTGGGGTTACCAGGGTCGCCCTCACCTCTAGGGACGTCCTTCACAGGACTGGACTCTGGACACGGCACGCCCCTCCGCAGTGCCCCGTCCAGCGAGTGCCACTGCCAATCGGACGATTCCATCTCTCCTCGTTTTCGGGTGCAGGACAGCGATGCGGGTGATGCGGAGGTGTTTCGCGGGATTCCTTCCCGCCAGCACAGAGAAATCCCGCACCCACCGCCACCGGAAGGATTGCAAGCCGCCAAGATAACGAGGACGGCGACTGCGCTGCCCGACTCGGGCTCTGTTTCTTTGTCGGAGAATGCGGGAGGGAAGTCGAGGACATTTACCGAAGTCCCTCGCTCCTCCCCACACATTCCCGGTGCCGCGGCCCCTTCCGCTGTTGCCGCACCGAGCATATGGGACTCCAACAACGGGAAGCATCTCGGCATGAGCGCCACAATGACTCCGTTCCATCTTCTCAGCAGCAATGCGGCCAACACCGCGCTGCAGCGAGTTTCTTCAATCTTCGTCACAGGGGTTTCCGCCTCAACACACGGTAGTGAACGAGTGTCGGCGATCCAGACCCCCACCAGCACTACACCTCTCCGCGCAACCCCCACGGCGATGACGACAGCACCGGCATCTGGTGCTTATGCCGTGGCGAGTGGTAGCTCTGCGCTACCATCGCCGGCACGGACGACTACCGCACCGAAGCGCGTCGAAACGGAACCTGGGGCTGTGGGGAGCTCGACGTCTCGAAACAGCTCGCCGACCACTGCGAACCCCCACCCCTCTCTTCCTCGGCACTCCCGCACCTCGTCGGGAAAGTGTTCTGTTTCGTCTCCTTCCGGCGCGTCACCGCGCTCCACAGCGGCGCTGCCCGCCTACCAGCAGTACTACTGCCTCGCGTGCCACACCGCAGGGCTCTCGCTGCTGGACTTTCTGACGGGTGCTCACGTGCAGCACCAGGGCCTTTCCGTGGAGGAGGCCTTACTCTTCACCCCGTCCGTGTTACTGCACGAGTTACAGCAGGGCATTGAGCGGTATTATGAGCAGCGAGCTGCTCCCTCAGGCGGCACGACAAGAGGTCGATCCACATCTGCAGCGGGTGGTGTTTCCCCATCCGGCCGATCGTCATCGCGGCCCCAGCGGCAGCTTTCCGGTGGGCGGCACTACCACCCCAACGAGGAGTTCTGGAGAGAGGCACCCGCCGCCCGGGAAAACGCGGGCGGTGATGAGGCATTGCTTTTCGGTGTCTCCAAAGCCGAGCGCGAGATAATGAAGCAGCGCGCTAAGGAAGAGCTGCGAGAATTGTTGCAGTGGCAGTCGAAGATTCAGCGGCGTATGGAGGAACAGCGTTGCTTGTTACACTTGCTACGGTGTGAGGATAAACGACAAGAGGCGGCACAGCAACGCTGGAAAAAGCGACGTCGAGAAGCGTTCAAGGCACAACTTCGCAGGCTCCAGCGCGCCGCGGAAGGACTGCAAAAATTAATGGAGGATCGATTAGAAATGACTCGTCAACAACAACAACACCAAAAACAACAACAAGACAGTCGCTCTAGAAGTTTGAAGTGTCACGTCTCGGAAGATCCTTCCTCGCTGCCTGGTCGCGCCAGCACAGGGGAACACCACCAATCCCCCACCTCCTCCGACGTCAAAAACGCTGCGGGTCGTCCGTTCACGCCGACCCCGAATGCTCCTCGAAGCCCTAATTTCACCACCTCACCCGATCATTCCAGCTTTCATGCTCACATTCGGCAACACTGGAACAGCCAAGAGGAGCTGGAGCGAGTGCAGAAGCAGGTCCAGGAAGAGCTGGAGGCCCTCGAGGCCCAGGAGGAGGAGGAGCAGCTCGCTGCGGCAGAGGCGACGGGCGGCGATGCAGATGAGAGTGGGAAGGAGGAGGAGGAGGAGGAGGAGGAGGAGGAGGAGCGCTTCAACGCCGCCAGGAAGGCGATATACCAGCATCGAGATTCGACGTCTTCTTCGCAACTTGATCCACCCCCCTCGTCTCGACACGCCTTGCGCCAGAAGCCTGCCAAGGAACCACCCCTTCCCCACCCACAGCGGAAGTGCAGGGCGACCACTGCACAGGGGTGGAAGCCGGAGTGGCTAGACGCTCCGCAGTCCCCACCGCAGAAGTCCAAACTCCAGCAGGGCACCGCCTCCTCCGGTGCTCCGAATGCTCTGCGCTCCCTTCACGTCACCCACCTGCACCACCATCTAGAGAAGGGGCGTTTTGCCATGAAGAAGGGCACCACCGCTGAGCCGCACTCGCTCTCCAGTGAAGATTCCACCGCAGCGGTGTCGTCCTCCAAGGAAAAGAACTCTGATGCAGTTGCGTCCGAGGTGGCGTCGGTGAAGAGTGCCACGAGCAGCAGGGGATCGACCTCCTTTCGAAGCGACCAAGAAGACGATGACGAGGAGGACGTACGGAGCCTCTTTGATGAGGAGAAGGACGGGACGGAAGGAGGGAGCCGTGCAGCGCGGCTCTTCTCCGCCGCCCCTCGGCCGCACGGCTCTGCCCCCTCACGCTCCCAGCGGGTACCCCCAAGGCCTCCTCTGCTGTCGCACCCTCGCTCCCCTACGTCGTTCACTTCCCCACGAGCGGTGCTGCCCCACACCACCGTCGCACCACAGCCATCGCCCCCCACGAAGCGCTCCAACGTACGAGCCGAGAGACGTGCACGAGATCACCACGACGAACCCGAAGGGGTGGCGGCTTCGAAAAAGACCGCGAGCGGCACTCGGCGCGGTGCGGGTCCGATCTCGCCTTCCAGTGACACGACTGCCCATCCTGCACTCCCGTGTGGGGACTGCAGCAGTCGAGAGCGTCGTCGCCGGGGGCTGCGGCAGCAAGCCGAGGAGGACGCCCGCCAGCTGGAGGAAGAGCTCCAACGCCTTTGTGACGAAGCCGAGGCCGCGCAGCGAGGCCTGGACGACGGACCACTGCCGGACTCCTCCGACCCCACCACCGGCCTCTACGTGTATCGCCACCACGCTGAGCACCTGAACCCGAATAATCTCATTCTGAATAGCTGTCATGCGGAGATGCGCCGGAAACGTGCTGCAGCAGTAGCGGCAGCGGTGGCAGCGGCCTCGTCTCGGTACCCCGCCAGCACCCGCACTCCCCTGTCGCCGCGGCGTGTCTCGTACTCCTCTGGTGGGGGGGATGCTTCGCCCACCACCACCGCCGCACGCAGCACCACCACCAACACGGGTGGGAGTCAAGGTCACTGGCGCCTTCCCAAGCAAGCGGGTCTGTTGGTGGCACCGTCTTCTGCCTTCTCCTTCACCAACTCCAGCCAGCTGAGCCCCTCCGCCTCTCAGGTGTCCCACAACAGTAGTAGCACGAGCAGCTCGCGAAGCAGCCGACCGCTCTCCGACAACGATAACGACCGTCTCGGTAGCTCGTGTAGTAGAAGTCGATCCTCCGGCTCCTCCTCTAGTGGCAATCATACCACCGAGAGTGCGACGTGGAAAGCGGGTAGCGGGACAGGGGAGGCAGACCCCCCACAGACGAAGAGGGAGAACCCCCACTCACACCGGGACCGTGGAGGATTACAGAAGCACTTGCCCGCCCCGCACAGTGCTGCACAAACGGATTCGAACTCCAACCAACCTTCCAAGTCGCATCACCATCATCGATCTGCGATTGCGCCACAACTAGACGGTATTTCTAAAGTGAACTCCTCCCGTCGACGATATCATTCGAGCGCCTCTGGTGTAGCCACACCCATCATGACGCGAACGAGAGCAGGGCGAACGCAGGCCTCTGGGAAGGGCAACGCCGAACGCGGTGAATCGATTCTTCGAACCGGAACCGATTTACCTCCCCACAGTGGCGGTGATGAGCCCGCTGTGGCTGCGATGGTCTCCCCTCGCTGTCGCCGTCGGTGTCACGAGAAGCCACCGCAGGAACCCCACCGCCGTCACGCGCACAAGGGGGCGGTGCTCGAGCCGGGAGGCCTCTCTGGAGGGAACGTGAAGGACGAAGAAGAAATGGAGGGGCCAGACGCTGTCTTGAGCGGGCTCACACTCTCTCAGCGAGCGCAGTACGTTGCCGCCGCTGCTGGAGAGCGAGGCCATCGGCATCATCATCAGCGACCGACCGCCTTCTCTGCGCAGACCTCGTCGCATCGGACCAACGCCAGTTTCTCTAACGACCCTGTCGATAAGGGGAACGAGGAGCTGGAGGCGGCGGACGAGGAGGACGCGTTGGTGGGGGAAGAGGAGAGTCTCGCCCGCAGCGGGCAGCGCTTACGTCGAAAGACAACGATATCCCTCTCCTCGAACCTTCTGCCCCCCTCTTCGGCCTCCTCCTCACGTCCAGAGTCGCATTATCAATACGGCAGCCGGAGCGACAACCTCACGGCCAGTCTTCCTCCCACCGGTGCTCACCCGTTGAGTGCGCGCAAGACGAAGCCGCAGCGACATGGGACGGCAGGGCTCCCATCATCGAGTACCGTTGCCGGGTCGATGCACTATCCACCGCCACCCGCACCCGTGCCCGTGTCCTCCTCGGTGGATCGGAACATCCACACCGAACCGAGCGATGCAAACGACGTCGCTGCGGCCCATAATACCACAGCGGCGATGAAGGAGGAGGGAGTCCCGCACGACGAGAACCTACGGCCCCTCCCACCTGCAGACCTTCCGCACGTGACCTCGCCTAATGCTGCACAGGCGGGTGACTCATGGCAAGGGGTCGTGGCCACGATGGGCACCTCCGCTAGAAGTGAGTTAGAAACCTAAACCAAATAAAATCACTACAGAGCGAGAGAGAGATAGGACAGTGAGGGAAAGACGACTTTTTAGTCCCATCTGCCTGGACTATAAATCTCGAAAAAAAACACATCTGTGTGCGTGCGCATGCTGAGGTACAGCTGTCAAATAATGAGAACAAAGAGACAGATTAAGCGGCAGCAGAATATATATATTTTTTGAAAATAACAACTCTTTTGATTACTGAGAAGGATTTCGGCTTACACGAACTGAATCTCCCGAACTATATATAATTGATGATAAAATTATACTTATGATGATTAACATTCCAGTAGTTAATATTTAGATATCCGTGAATTGTGCAGCTAGAAATCATTCAGGAAGGTTCATACTCATTTATTTTGTTTCTTTCGAGAGAAATGAAGCCATGTGTGAATTGTAGCTTTCTAATGACGGGTTTCTTTGGTGCTTTTCCTCTCTTTATGCTGACTCTTTTCGATTCTATCATAAATATATATATGTTTTTCTATTAGATAAAACAAAATCAATTCTTTAAAGCACCAAAGTAGTCTTTATCAAACATTTTTTTTTCCGGTTTTGCAATTCTTTTTAAAGTTGACTAAACACACTCGTACAGATCAGTACTTTTTAGACATTTCGTGGAATCCTTCCTTTTATATTTACCCTCTCTGAATTGACGACTTTGTGCTCGCCTATCGTAGCAGCTGCTGTTTCTTTCTGAACTTCTCTTCTGTGGCCATCCGATGTGGCACCGCACTCCTCTTCGGCGTGGGGCCTTCAGTGCAGCGGGGTCCTCCGCAGCCGGTTGGGGCTCCACCACACTCGCGAACGGGCTCCTATGGCTTCAGTACGCCGTGAACCCCGTCACACCACCTCCTGCCGCCTCCACCGGTCCAGCACTTTCTTCCCAACTCTGGAGCAGCGCGCTGAGTCCTTCCCTTTCTGCGAACAGCTGGACGAGTTTTTCGTATGAGGCCTTGCAAGAACTCCTCACGGAAGCCTCCCTCACCTCGGCGTTGGGTTCGGTGGGAGGGTGCTTGTATTTTCCCTTTGTAGGGCTGGTGCTGTGTGGGGCGTTTTTTCGTTGCTTCTTCACGCTTCCCTTTTCCATCTACGGCGAGGCGGCGGTGCGGAACCTCCGTTTGGCGCGTCCTGCGCTGCTGCGGGCGCATCACGACTATCTCACCATCGCCGAACACCCGGAGGCGATCTCGTGGGAGAAGCGCGTCGCGGCACAGAAGCTGCGGAATGATCGACAGCGCATCTTTCGAGCGTTTCGCACGAACAACTTGAAGGTGATGGCCCCCTTCGCGATGAGTGGGGTGCTGCATCTGTGGTTTCTTGCGGTGGGGCCGGTGGTGGGGGGTCTTCTTGGCCCGTTTCTCACGCAGCAAACCTTCCTTCCCGTCGTGCAATCGCTGATGAGTGCCGCTGAGGCCGGTTCGAGTGAGAGCCTCCTTTCGCCTTCCACACAGCTGTTTCAAACGTTGCTGCAATCGGGTTATTGCCCGAGTCCGCTCTTGTGTGCCGTGGGGGGCAGCTCTGCTTTGAGCAGCACCAGCTGGTTCTCCGCCTCCTGCACGCTGGTGGACCCCACCCTCTCTCTGGCCAGTGCGCTGACGTACTTCAACATTCAGCAGCACCTGCAGCAGCGAGCAGGTTTAGGCCCTAAAGCGGATCGTCTTTGCCAGCGTGGGAAGCGCTGGAGCCGCCGTTTGGTGCTCGGCACCGGGGTGGGGGGTGCGGCGCTGCTCCTCCCGCTGTGGTCACACCTCCTCCCGTCCGCCACCCTTACGTACGGAGCGGCGGTGCTGCCCAGCTACCTCGCTCCGGCGTGGCTCGGCATCGCAATGGTGTCGGCACTGCAGCACGGCGTGCAGTCATGGAGAAGGAGACGCGCCACGCGGAACGAGCCGAGCGCTGCAGCCAACTCGACGGCATCCTCGAGGTCTCTGGATATGGAAGCGGCATCTCGGTCGATGGACGGCTTAGACACGACCGCCTCACACCCGTACAAACTCTCCTTCAGCGGTGAAGACGCTGAGGAGCGGCGTCACATGTGGGCTATTCAACGTCAACTCCTCGAATACGAATGTGACGTCCGCATCTTTCGACTCGTCCGTCGGCTGTGGACACCCAGTGAGGAGTTGGAGGAGGAGGCGGAGAAGCTGCAGAAGAAGGTGCAGATTGCCCGACAGCGGCGGGTCGCACGCCAAGCGCACACCGAAGATGGCGCTCCTTCTCCAGCACCGGATCACGGTGGAGAGCGAGAGGGAGGTGCCGCGGGCACGGGTGCGGAGACGATGGAGCAGCAGCGTGAGCGGGAGATGCGCATGTTGATGAAGGCGCAGGAAATGCGAAACACCTTTTATGAAAAGAAGGAAAAGACGTAAACACTCGCAAAGACGGGAGCAACGTTATTGCAGAGGAGGAGTGATTTGTTCCCGTGCTTCTCATCTTTTTGTTTCTTTGCTTTGCGATCTCTATCTCTCTTTCTCTCTCTGTACTTCCGTAGTTGGATCTTTTTGTTGCGGTGGAAGCGAGAGTTCACTGTGGAATGTCTCAACTCCCAGCGTTCGGGGCTTCATTTTAGACGCAAAGCAAAGATCTCCTCTTTAGATGGAACTCCATTTACCAGCCATTGTACACGATTTCATGATTCTCTCATGACTATTGGTACGACCAGTCGCATGACACACAAAAACTACATTTAATATTTTAAATATATTTTAAAAAAGGAAAACAGCAATAGGAATAAAACAGGTGGCGTGTCTTTGTGTTTGAAGTATGAGTGTCTGCCCTACAAAATGCGATTTTTCTCTCCTTCACTTCTTTTCCGTTTCTCCACTATATGTATATTGGGTTTGCTGATCCGTTTAGTGCTTAGGGTCAAGACTTCTGTTTTCCTAGGTTCTGGTTTTGAAGTGGTCCACGCGTGTGACGCTGACGTGCATCCTCTATCGTGTCACGAGCAGTTCCTACGCCAAACAGACTGCAGTGCTGCAAATAAATAAATAAATAAAAATCAAAAAAATAAATAAGTACAATATCAACTTTACTGGAAAAAACAAAAAACAAGAAGAAGTGACGATACTTGTGTCTGTGTGCGTGTTTTACTATTATTATTACCCATTGAGTAAATTAGTTCTTTTTTTTTTTTTGGAATCTTTTGTGATTCGAAGACACAGTGTTTTCTTTTACGTTTATAATTATTTGGATTTTTATTACTATTGAGTTCTCCGCACGCGGGATACACAAGGGAGGAGGTTAGGTAACGTCCAGGAACAGCAAGATAGAAAGGCATCATCAGGGTGTGTGTGTGTCTATTATCTAGCTCGTTAATTTTTTGAGAATATATATATTATTAGCTATTAGTTTTTTTTGTATACTTTTTTATTGCTATCCACCTTTTACATTTCAATTATACTTCTTGATATCACTTATTATTATTGTAATTATTTTATTTATTTTTCTGTCTATTTTCTTTTTTCTCATTATTTATCCTTGACCTTATTTTCTCATTTCCAACTGTGATCACTGGCTTTTACTCTTATATATAAAGCTATTTCAGCGAAAAGGAAATATACGTTCTCTTTTTATCTGTACGGTGAAGGAGGGACGACGTTGGTTCGTGGTTCCTATTTTTTTCCTCTATTTTTTTTTATAATTTGATATTAATCCTCCTACGTGGTGCTTCACTATATATATTTGTTGTCGTTGATTTTCTTGTTCGGGAGTTTCTTCCTCTTCCGGAAAAGCTTTCTGTTTTTCCCTCCTCGCTCACTTTTGTTTTGTCGTTGTTGCGCTTCATTGACATCTATTTCCTGCCAGCTGCTTCTCAAGTGTCTTTTTTTTATCTGGATTGCCGTGTGGGGGTTCCAAGTGAGGTGACTTCCACTGATTCTTGCAGACAGGCAAAACATAAATAAATAACAACATCCGTACACTACTTCCACGAAAGGAGAAGAATTCCTAGCTGCACATGATTGAGGCATATATCAACTCTTGATCAGTACATTTCAAAAAAATAAATAAATAATAATTAATTACAACAACAACAAAACAAAAAAAAGATATACACGCCTCATATAACACTCATTAGTGGTTCTATTTGTATTGAAGCTGTACACTTTTTAGAAGAGGCTACAATACCAGTAGTTAAAACAGAACAAAGTAAAGCGAACAACAGGGAAAAAAAAAGAAGTGAGAAGAAGTACAATAACAAACAAACAAACAAAAAAAAGAAAAAGCAAAGCAAAGAAAAAAACAACTTCATAGGCGGAGAAGAGAGTGAAACGAGAGTGCCAGAGTTCCTTGGTTCCTCTCTCCAATACAAATTCCACCGAGTGACCCGTAGAAGAAGAAGAGATTTTCAATCAGAAGATCCCCATCTTCCGTAAGAAAAAAAAAAAAGCAACCACCAAAGCTCCATTGTTACTTATCATCATTATTATTAGTTTCTCTTTTTTCAGGAGCCTCACACGCTCGTGTGTTGTGCCGTAGTTATTCACCCGCCCTCCGTTGTGTTACCCTACATCTCGGGTTCCATCGGTAAGAAGAAAACTTTTCAACGACAGACGAGGCCCTTTTCACTTCTACGCGCAAAGATAGAAGAAACCAACCGAGGGCATTGTCGAACTCAACTCAGCTGCCTCACCACTTCCCCCCTTTCTGTCACTTGTCAGTGTGCGAAGGATTTAACGACAGGCATTCATAGCAGACCAACATCGACTCTCACTCATTTATTTTATTCAACCAGGCAATATTTGTTACTCATTAGACCGATACAACGAGGAAGTGCTGGCATTCAAATAAGATGAACCACAGCAACGCCGCTGCTTCCGTCTCTTCACCCAACGTCGTACAACAGAAAATGTTAGCCCAAAACCTTGCCCAGCATCACCCCTCACGTCCTGGCACGCGCTCCATGAATCCCCCAGAGCCCTCCTCGTCCATCGACACCAACGCTACCTCTACGAATTCTTCGCTTCCTTCCAGCTCGCCGTACTGTTCCGCCTCCTCCTTGAGTCCTCACGTTGGCCCTTGCGGAGTAGCGCGGGCGGAGTGCATCATCGCCTCCGTCGACAGTCCACTCCCTCGGCCCTCCGCCCTCTCGACCCTTCGGCCCCAGGGAAGCACGGTGTGGCACGGGAATACCCGGCGGCCGTACTCCATTAGCACATCTGGTGGTGGCGAGTACGAGCGGGAGGAGCTTAGGGTTCCCTTAGGGCCCCCGCAAGGAGGTGGTGGTGGTGAGCCTTCTCCGCGAACGGGTGCCGTGCAGCAGCCGCACCCTTTAGTGGCACCCGCTTCGGAGCGACGACATTACAGCCAGCGGCGTGCCGAGCGCGGTGCTTCAGAAGAGCATCGAAAAGGCGGAGAGTTCAATGAAGCACCGGATCCACGAGTCGGGGGACGGGACACCGATGTCGAGGAGGAGGATGTGGTGGGGCAGTTTGAGACTGTGGCCGGCACAACTCTTTCCAGCACGAGCCGCGAGGGCGGCAACGAACCGCTTGCCGTCCCCCGCCTATCCTCCTTACACGCCCCACGCACCGCACTACTGAAGGAAGAGGCAGGGAATATAGGCTGGGGAGACATACAGAGAGGGGAGGTTTCCCTGAGCCCCGTGATCGGGACCGCACGGCCCCCCCCGAGTTCTACCATTGTCGGTAACACCAGTGCGGAGGAGGGGCCGGTGCGGCCCGAGACGCAGCGAATCACACAGCCGCCGCCTCCCAGCAGCCGAGTCAGCAGTCGTTCAGCCCACCTCTCGACGACCCCCTCCTGGCCTAAACCACAACAGCCGCCTCGTCGCCGATGTCCTCCCGCATCCAGTCCTCAGCCGCTCAGTACAGCCACAGAGATTGTGCCGCCGAAGCCAGCCCCCGGTAGCAGTGCAGGGCAGTCCCGTGTTCGGACGGTGGGCGGCTCTGCCTTTGCGACGACGCCTGTTCGGCCTCCGAAAACCCCAGCGTACTCTCCCAGTATCCAGAAGGCGCTGTCTCGGCAGGCATGGGTGAAGCTCCCCAACAGCGGCGGTGGTGAAGCACCGCGCTCGAGAGGGAGTGAGAGTCGATACGACAATAGTCGATACAAGGATGTGAGTCATCCGCCGCTTCCACCCTCCGCATCCACCTCTCCACCTCGACGCTCCCAAGGGAGGGACGGTGGGAGTAAGAGCATCTCCGCGCCTACGGGGCAGGGCGACAGCGGTGGTGGTGGTGAGAGGGGGGTCACCGACGACTCCGACGCGTATCCGGACAATGACATGCTCGCCCTCGGTGATGAGATCGAAAGTGCTGAAGATGTGGTGACGACCCTTCGACAACAGCAGCAGCTCAAACTTCAACAAGAACAACAGCAACGGCGTCTCCACGGAGGAGAAGGGTATCGGCCATCGCAACCCTCACAGCCGAAGAGAAGCTCTCTTTCGCCAGCGTTATCGACTGGGGGTGCTCCATCGAGGAATAAATCACCTCCTCCTGTACCCCCCACCAACAGCGGCCATGAGACGCATCACTGCGGTCACCCAGGGGCGCCGGCCCTCATGTCTTCTGAGCCGCACACGTCGACGACATCGAACGCCTCCCACCCGAACAGTGTCTTGAATACGCCGAATCCTGCGCATCGACGAGGGGACCCTCGGCGTTCCGAGGCGACGTCCCCTTCGCAGCCGCCGCTGCCGTTGGCTCATGCGGACGGGCTCGGGAGCCATTCGACTACACTACAGCGTCGGGCGAGCACCTGCTCAGCGCAGCGCAGCGCTGGAGAGGAGGGAGTGCACACGAAGCGTCGGAGCCGCTGGGCGACAAACCTCGACGACGAGGCCTCCTCGAGCGATGTCACCGGCGCTCCCCCGCATCACCCGAGCTCCACGAGAAGTGGTCCCCGACCCGCTTATCCTGAGGCGTTGCCAGCAGATGTGCTGCAGGACCTCGAGGAGGAGTGCTGGACGACGGACGACCCGGTACATCCGGGAAGGGACGCCACCGCTGCAGCCCACGGGCAGCAGCAGTGCTCCACGAAGGACGTAGGGATGCCAACCCTGGAGCCGGTCGTGTCGTCCGCTCCCCGACACCGAGCAGGGCGGTGCAGCGGGACGCCCACCCCGCGGCCGTTCTTACACAGCCAATCCTCCCATACATCGACCTCTCCCCTGCTGGCGGGGGCCGCCTGCGGGAACACCACCGCTGAAGGGGCTTCAGGCGGGGTGCACCACTCGCGCTCCGGAGGCTTGAGGACCACCGCCACGAGTGCCTCCATGGGAACGAACCGGCTTCACTACCCCGGCGCGGCAGAGGACGAGAACGTGGAGCCGGAGCAAAGCCACGGCACGCTCTTTCGGACCGGTGGCGGGGGAGGTCCGACGAGCAGTGGGACCGAGGATGGGTGGGCGGAGCACCAGAGCTCTGCCGACGTGGAGCAAAAGTCAGAGACGACGTCTCTTCAGAACCGAACGAGCGAACGCCCACAACGAGCAAGTGCAAACATCCCAGGCAGCATGAACGATGCCCGTGTAGGGGGGGACACTGCGGGTAGTCACTTCACAGAGGCAGAGGAGCCAGTACTGATGGATCGCTTACTACACACGAGGAGCAGTAGCGGGCTGGGGGCCAAGTCGAAGCCCCCCCGGTCTCCTGGGCTCCACCACACGTCTGGAATGCAATGCGCTTCCACGTTCTTCGGCGTACCGCTTGCCGCAGGAAGTCATAGTGGTGGTGGTGAAGAGAATGGTCCGCCGCCCCTGCACACCAGTGGAGCGTATTCACGTCGCAGTAGTTTATCCATGAGCAGCCATTCACTGAGCAAGCTCGGTGCGACGCCAGCGGGTAAACCTGTGGGTCCGCATCCGCACTCTCACACGAAGACCCCCTCCCAAAAGCATGCGTTTCCCATGACCTCCGTAGCGGCCGCCGGCTCTGGGACGTTTAAAGTGCCGGCGTACACCACTTCGAACACGTTACTGCGGTCTCCTGTCTCCGGGAACGCTAACGCTCCGCGCTTCGAGCCCACCGGTTCACAAACTGCAACGCCGCCTCCACCGCCATGGACGCCACAGCAGGCGCTGAAGTACCACCATCAGTCTCTCACGGCGTATGAGCAGTCGGAGATTCTGGACTACGCAAAGGTGTTCTACTGCGGGCAGCGGGCCGTGGGGATGGGGCTGAAGCGCACGCCTGGCACCACCACCGCTGCGGTCTTCCCTCTTGACGCCGATCCGCTACCAACGCCTTCTCCCGCACCCATCGCACAGCGTCGGAGTTCCAATCCGCCTATCCGTCACGGCTTGCGCTCTGGTGGAGGGAGGAGCCGCCACACGTCTGTCGCAGGGGGTGAGGCCTTTCTTTTACCGAACTTCGACGACGAGGACAACTTCTACCGCATCACCATTGGCGATCACATTGCCTACCGATACGAAATCGTTGAAGTTCTGGGTCAAGGAACATTTGGTGTGGTGGTTCACGCGATTGATTGGGGTCCACCACCGGTAGCACGAAATAGACAAACATCGGCTCCCACTGAAAGTGTGCCTCGTATGCCCAGCGACCCTTTGCCACACGTGTCGGGCTCTCCAATGACTTCGTTTTCGTACTTTGCGGCACCGCATCGCCACAACCACGCCTCCACCTCACGAAGGCGTGGCTCGTCGTTCGAGATGCGTGGATCCCCTCCTCCTCGCGGTGAAGCCCACACCACTCCAGTCGCGGCTGCCCATCCAACGCACAATGAGAAAAATCCTGCCGTGATGGGTCCCACCTCACCGAACAAACTGACGGCCACCCCACCCCACGTGATCGTCCGGCATTGTGCCGTCAAAATTGCGAGAAATGAAAACTTGTACGCCGAAGCCGCGGAAGAGGAGGAGTGGGTGATGCGGCAGTTAGGGAATCGTCTTCAGCAGCCGTACCAAAGGAACCGTTCGGGTTCTCCACAGCCACCACCACAAGAGTGTCACCGGAGTCACCAGCACCTTCCCTCGCCTGTCGCCGCTCCCAATGGTGATGGTGCGCCACAGAGCTCCGCTGCCTCTGCCTCTGATGTTGGCGTTGATGCACACAGAAGTGGTGTGATGCCACACCCATCGCTCTCCGCCGTGGAGCAGTACAACTTGTCGCCTCTCCTCAACGCCTTCACGTTCCGCCAACACAAGATTCTAGTGTTTCCTCTGTATGGTAGTGATTTAAGCGCGGTGCTGCACCGTGAACACCCTGCCGGACCCCCGCTGCCACTCCCACATCATCTTACCCGATCTATTACGGCGCAACTTTTGTTTGCGGTGGGGACGCTGCACCATCAGGGTGTGCTGCACACGGATATCAAGCCCGACAACATTGTCTTCGCTGATATGCCGAACAACCACCCTTCATCGATCGGTCCAACAGCCAGTCTCTCCGACGTCCACCGCAATGCCGGCAGTGGCGTCGCGTCGAAGCGGGGCGGCGGTGTGCGCAGGGGGAGACCCCCACGCGCGGAAGGGGGGCTGCCGCACCCACCAGAGGTGCTCGTGTTGGGAGACGAGATGGACGAGGAAGGGGGCGGTGAGGAGGAGGGAGTCCCTTCCACCACACCGCACTCGTCTTCTCTACCGTGTGAAGACACGACACGGCCGCTCTCTCGTGGGATGAAACAAGCGCTGCCACCGGCTCTGCAAGGCGGTGCGGGCAGGCCTGAAGGTGAATTTTCCCCCACCCATGCCTTGCAGCAGCACGCGAGTGAGGGTTACGAGGGAGCCGGGGGAGGTCTTGTCGCCACACCCGGTTCTTCCAAAGGCTTCCCTTCTCCCCGAAGTCCCGCTACCCGTTCCGGGCGGCACAAGAGCGGGAGCGGAGCGAGTCGAGAGCACTTGGTCGCCCACACCTCTCGCATCGTCTTACTGGACTACGGCAATGCGAAGCTGTCGAATCTCCCGCCTTCCTTCCCAGCACAGTCTCCCTTCTACCGCGCGCCAGAGGTGGGGCTGCAGATGCCGTATGGCAGTGCCGTCGATATGTGGTCCGTCGGCTGCGTTATTTTTGAGTTAGCGACCGGGAGACATTTGTTGCAGTCTCACGCGCCCTCGAACCCCTTCGCCGGGTGTTCGGGTGCGGATGGGGGCGGTCCGGGTGTGGGGACGGGACGAGAGCCCCCTTCCGTCCAATTCGTGGCGCCGAGCGATCCTGCGAACACCCGCACGCAGCGAAGCGCTGCCAGTGAGAGCTGGAACTGCACGGCTGGCACCGCCACCCCTCCGCCCCCTCGCGCGCCGCAGTCGGTGCATAATATTGATGTGCTATCCCGTGCGGTGCAAGTGCTCGGTTTCCCCGACAAGGCCTTCACCGAGCACATCAAGTCGTTGTGGAAAACCTACCTGAAGCGCCGTCCCAGTCTGAAGGAGCGCTGGAAGGCTGCTCAGCAGCGCAGTAAATCCACCATCCACTCAATGCGTCTGGGCGGTCGGCTGCGTTCGCCGTCCTCGCACGACTCGCGGTGTGTCGCCCCTTCGTCTCGCACCGGAACGCAGGGCAGCCGCTGCCGCACCCCGCAGGACGCGTACTCGTGCCAGGTGGAAGAGCTGGAGGACTTGATGGAGCGCGAGGTCGATGTCCTGCACATTTCCCCGGAGGTAGAGACCGCTGCGAGGGAGGCGGAGGAGGCGGAGGACCCGAGAGCGGCAGAGCACTGCTGGATCGCCTTCTTTTGTCTCCTCACCGAGCGAGCCGAAGCAGCGAAGGAGGCGAAACAACGCGCTGCAGCGGACCCAAGCACCTCCCCAGCGCCAGGAAGTGCAGGCGGTGTGTGGGGATCCTCGATCCCGATGCGTTTGGGCAGCAGTAGCCACAGCACGGCAACCACACCGAGAGCACCGGACAGTCGACAGATGCTGCACAGCGAGGACGGCGTACCCTCACTGAATACGACGATAACCCTCCCTACCACGGACGAAACCCTGCTCACCCTGCTCGGCATTCCGAAGCTCATGGAACGCTTTGACATTGACGCACAAGAGGAGTCCGTGCGGCGTGCGGTGGCGGCCCATCACGTCTCCCTTCAGACCACGACTGCGAGTCGGACCAACAAGAAAGCGAATCTTCTACTCGGGAGTGCTATTCCGCCCCAGAGCGGAAAGGCAAGCCCCCCCGCAGCCGCGGATGGCGCCGTCGCCCCTTCGCATCATCTGCCCCCGCCCCTGTACCGTGCCGTCTCGGATGCGAGCCATGAAGGCCCGCGCTACTTGTACGATCGGCTGTGGCGGCCGTCGTCTTCCAGCCCGTCAGGCGGCAGTTCGCCACCCTCACAGCCCCTGCGGGGCACTGGAGGTGGCGATGGTGGATTCCGCCACAGCTCTGCAGCAGTGCAGCGACCGAGTGCCACCACCCCGTCGAACGGCCCTCCTTCTCGATGGAGTACCGGCAACGACATTCCGGTGGTGCCGGAAATACTGCCCGACTCGGAGGTCCATCCCACCGTTGGGAAGGAGTACGGGAGCCGGATGAACAGCGATCCTCGGCGCTCTGCACCGCCCACCCCCCCGCTCTGCGCGCCACAGCCACCCGCCGCAGCGTATCATGATGCGGACACGCTCTTGCTGCTCGACTTCCTTCTGGGGTGCTTGTACTGGAGTCCGGACGAGCGTCTTACCGCCGCGGAGGCGGCGCTGCACCCATGGGTGCTGCCTTTCTTCACTTCTCCTCCACCTGCCCCACCCCTTCCCGACACCGCCAACAACCACCACAGTCGTCAAAACCATGAGGCACCCGCCCCTTCCAATGGGCCACTTCTCCAGCGATTAAGTAGCGGTACGCTGTCCAGCAGTGGCTTGCAGGATGCGCATGTTCGAAAGAGCAGCTCCAGTCGTGGAAAGCGACAGGACTCCAAACACCCCATTGTCACCGGCACACCGAACAACGCCACA
Organism: Vickermania spadyakhi; assembly: GCA_030849815.1. Taxonomy (NCBI): domain Eukaryota; phylum Euglenozoa; class Kinetoplastea; order Trypanosomatida; family Trypanosomatidae; genus Vickermania; species Vickermania spadyakhi. The sequence goes on from JASAOA010001700.1 coordinate 23,994, forward strand.
TGCCACTATAGCAACCGCTCCAGTCAGCTGTTTGGCCAGCAACAACAACAACGCTACCCAGCAGCGCAGAGTGACAACACTGGGCTAGAAACGTCTCTGGAGACCGCTGCCGTGTCTCCTTTGCAGTCTTCACTTGTTCTACCGGGTCGATCCTCGAGGTGTTCCGGGTATTACTTTATTGAGCGGCACCCCTTAACCGCGACGCGCTCTGATATCGCGGCACTCGCAAAGCGAGTGGTGCGTAATGAGATTTTACTGTGCAAGACGTGGTTTCCCCCCTCCCCTGCACCTCCCGCCGGGGTCCCAGCTGTGCAGACTGCCGCGGTGGTGCCGCCGCTGCGACGATACAGCCAGACGCCCATGTCCCCCAAATCTCCGGGTCTGATGGTGCTCCACGCGACCTCCCCCCCTCCATCCTCCCCCTTCGACACCGGCAGTAAAGGGAGCCAGGAGGAAGCAGCTGCAGGGCGGTGCCCCCCTCCCCCTCCCCCTCCTCCGCTGCTACCGTACCGGGCAGTGTTTCCCCTTGTCCGCAGCATGCTGCACCCAACTTCTTCCAGCGGAGCCCCTCTACTCGCCTCTCTACCCACTACTGGCGGGCAGCCGCGGCATCCACGTCAGCGCTCGCCTCGGAAAACACCTGGAGCAGGGGATCCGAACCTTAGCCATAACCGTAATACAGTGGGCCGTGATGGACCCGGCGAATCTTACGAGGCCAAAGACCTCCTCAGTGCCGGGCCGGCAACACCTTTAGAGGCCGGAAGGAAAGCTGCCTCCCCTCGTTCGGCTCGAAGCAAGTCTCAGAGTCGCAGTAGTAGTGTCAGAGCGAGTTTGCCATGGCCGTACTACACGCTGCTGTATCACGTAGAGGAGTGGGAAGCTCTTCGAGGAGGAGGAGCGATGTCACCCGCGTCTGGCACAGCTGGGGGTGATCCGCGGCAGAGCAGCAGCAGCAGCAGCAGCAGCAGCCACCAGCAGGTCAACAACACCCATCACCATCAAAGCCATAGCGGTGACGGTCAGCTGTGAGACAATAGATTTCCCTCTACTAATGCTGCTATTGTGGTGTGTGGACTCTACGGTTGTAGTTCTCACGCGTTTAATGTGGTTGATTTCGTCTGCTACTGCTATTATTATTTTATTAGCAGTAGCATTGGTGATACTACTCCGTTTCAATTAGTCCACCCGAACAGTTCGTACAGCGGTGCGATTTCACTATTGGATGCACACATGACGACGGCATTTTTATGATTCAGTGGTGCTATTATGAATTTTCTTCTTCCAGCGACCTGAAGATATTAATACTGCTCTTATTCCTTTTATATATTGTTTATTGTATTCATGTCTTTATATATTTATTGTTCGTTGCTGCGATAGGAGTGAAGTGCTTTGCTTTCGATTCGATTTTTTTTCTTCTGGAGTAAGGCTAGAAAATATAGAAATATTTTTTTGGTGGTTCATGTTTTATAATTCAGAAAATGAATGTGGGTGAGATGACCGTCACGGCGATACTGGGCGAACCCTCCGGAAGTTGTAAATTCTCGTCTGAATTTAAAAATTCTCACCATGGGTGCTCGAAATGAAAACACACCAACACCAATGCATGGCGTTTTTTTTTTGCTCTTTTTTATTTTCTCATTTTCTTCAAATATTAGGGTAAGACGGGTCTCATATATATATATAAATATCTATCGCTCCCCTTGGCAGCGTGTCTACGTGATTTAGTTTTATCCTAAATTTATTTGGGATAAAATTTGTGACAGTTTTAAGAATCATTTTCTGGTGCCGATCGCCGTTGCTGTGGTGTATATCTATATCGATTTCTTTATTTGTATCGTAGTACGTCACATTATTGTTGTTCTAGTTTTGTTTCTAGCGATAAATCAATACAAATAAATCTCTGTAGAGATATCTTAATTTTTTTTTTATTTTCAAAAGCAATAGTACTTTATGTGACCTTTCTGTTTTACAACAGTGAAGAAAAATAAAATGAATTTGCATCATCAACAAAAGAATTATACCCACAGGGCCCTCCAGACCTGATGCAGTATAATGAAAAGAACAGCCGGAAGTGGTACATACCATACACAGAAGAAATACAAAAAACCAAACCCTACCCCATTTTTCTGTGCTATTCGAGACCTCCGATGCATAAGATGTGATGTGTGGTACGACTGTCGATAAACTGAAGCTCTTTTACCTCACTAAATCAATTGTGTCGTCGCGAGTGGATCGAGAGTCGTTTTGACCTCTATGCCCTTCTCACACAGTCGCGTGCAGTGGTGCACCTCTTCGTCCACACAGTGACGTCACCCCTTCGTGCGGCTCTCGATGAGTGCCATTGCCACTGAGAGTACGCCATACTCTGCCCTCCCCATAAATCCCCCACCTGCCACCCAGTCCAGTAACCACACCACGGCCACCTGGACAGTGAGACACGGCGATGGTCACTCCACCACCCCTGCTGTTGCAGTGCGGCTAGAGAGCACCACCACTAGAAGGACAGTGAAGCACTCCAAGAAGACACAGGGGTACTGGAAGTTCGGTGAGTATGCTTACACGATGTGATCAGCTGGCAGATTGTTTGGCGCGGAGTCGGACTTTTTTTTTCTTTGGTTCGTGCGAAGTATCTTCTCTCTTCTTCATGGAGTGATACGCAGGGTGAGGGATGGAGCAGAGGAAAGCAGCATAATCCACCTATTTTTCTTTAAAGCTTTTTTAAAAAATATTCTCCGCCATTTTCTTTTTCTAGCTTTGTCTGTATATGTGTGTGACAAGCGGCTCATCTGCGACCAAAAGACATGTAGTACATTAAAGGTGCTTTCTCACTGGACAAAGAACTGCTTTATACAAAGAGCTGTGCAATTTTACTGGTTCGAATATTTTGGATCATTCTATCGTGTCTTCTTCGCGCTCATTTTTTTTAAAATATATTTTTATTTCTACTGTTGTTTTATTCCTTTTTGCTGTTACTCTCTCACTTTTCTGTGGTGCAGAAACGGAAGAAAGAAATAGCAGGAAGTGGAGTCGTGAACGGAATGGCGTAAAATGGATAAGATGATCACTGAAAATCAAATAATTTTATCAATTTTTTTGCTCATAATACAAAGAACAACTTTATGTAATACAAATTAGTACCGTCAATTTTTGCTGTTAAACGAAGCAAGGAACCAAAAATATAAAGAAATAAAATAATGACATTTTATCCTGATTAATGTATCGGATGAATATACCGGTAAGAAAGAAAATATACAATTTTCAAAGTAATGTTTTTATGTTGAAACAGGATAAAATGCCTTACTCGTTTTTCACCCTCACGAAAAATAAAAATAAAATAAGAAGAAAAAGAAGGAAGAAGCGTTGACGGTCAAAGCATCTCAAGATATCTCAGGTTTCGTTGAGAGTCCGGTGCAGAAAATACGTAAAATGAGGACCGAAAACAACAAAAAAACCCCGGCCTAAATATCTTTTGACTGGAATAATGTAAAGAAGCACATAAAACAGTAATGACAAATTCGGTTTTCCAAAAATGAAAAATTTAAAGAGTAAAAAAATCTGATCGAGAACTATTGATTTTTACCAGGATCTGCGTCTTCTTCTACTTCGCTACATCTCTTTCTTTTACGCTCCTTAAAAGAAAATCAGCTGGTTTCCATTCGGATAATAACTGAGCCACGTATGTTGCATGGATGTAACACTCTTTCCTTCATTCTCTGCAAAATTCATCCTTTTCTGCTCTAAAAATGTCGTTTTTTCGGTATGGATTAACAAAATCTTATGTATATATATATTTGAGATCATAAAATGTATTGAAGTGCATGCATTTCTTTGTTAAGGTTAGCTGGCTTAGTGTTTGGCTTGATAGTCTGTTTTTTTCATGAAGAGATGAATTTGTTAATTGAAGCAAATTTTTTAGTTTGCTTTTTCTTCACCCGGAGAAGGAAAACGAGAATCCCCCCAAAACAGCAACAAATACTACTAATAATAATATTTGGAAGAGTTCTTCATCCATAGTAAAGAAATCATTACCGCTTCTCTGCTCTACAGTTTTATTATTATGAAACATGCTAGTGAATGAAATATTTATGTAACGAATATAGTTCTTGTGTGTGTGTGTGTATGTGTGTATATGTGTGTGTGTGTGTGTGTGTGTGTGTATGTGTGTGTGTGAGGGAGTGGTGCATTTCAGTGCTGGTTGCCGTTCTACTATTACAATTCCTTTCTCATCTCCCTCTTTTCCTCTTTTTTTTTTATAGATTGGAATACTCTATTGACGAAAGCTTTTGGTTTAAAGCTCTTTTCAAGGTTTCCTTTCTTTCTTTTTTCCAGTTCTTTTTTTCGTTATCCTTTTTTTTTTTTGTTCTCTCCCTCTCTCTCTCTATATTTATATCTATTTGTCTATAACATCTTGACGAGTTTCATGCCTTCGGACCCCCATTTGAGACCTCCTGAGGCTGTGTTGACGACTGCGTCGGTGTGCGGCTCCACACGCACAGAGGAGGACCGGAGGAAACGCTTTGTCTCACTCGCTCGTGCGCTGGCCGAGGAGATGCAGCTCCTTCGTCTCCCCCCCAACACACTAGTCCACCACCAAAACACCTTCGTAAATTCCTCGGCTCGAGAGCCCCACCGCATGTCGCCAGAGCAGCGATCGACTGCACCGTCCCACACGCGTACCCCGTTCCCACAAAGAGGGATAAAGTGGAAATCTGCTGTGAACGCCGACAAGGAGGCGGAGGAGGTGCCAGGAAGTGCCGTATCCACATCCGCTCTACGAGGCGGTCCCAAGAAGCGGCAGCGGTTGCATCGCCAGCAGCCCATGCTTCCACCGCATTCCATGACGCCTGCAGCGCTAGACGTGGCTCCTACTTACGTCTCCCAAGGCCGTGTGAGGGCCCCCGTGTTGATGGGTTCGTTCACTTCCGCCATCGCCACTGTGCCTCCGGCCAGTCCTGTCCCTCTGTCCACTCCGAGCGACACCCCCCCCACTAGTGGTAATACAGAAACCACTTTCTCGTTGGGCAACCCGGCAGCCACACACCTCTGCCTCTCTCTCAGCCTGGGCAAACTGTACGACCGGGTGGAGAGCGCGATGCCCGAGCTGCTCAAGATGGTGATGGATGACGAGAACAACAAGGCGAGGGAAATGACTGCCAAGGTCAAATCCACCACGGACACGTCTCAGCCTGCGTTCTCTCATCGGCTAGAAAACGAGGAGGGCTTCGAACTGTCTCACCCGGTGGCCCCCGCTGCGGATCGGCGCGCGGCGCCTGGGCTGTGGAAACGTGTGGTGAAGGACTACTTAGGCATGGAGCTGTTTCAGTACCGAGGGACGCACTACCTCGAATATCCCAGTTTGGCGTGCCACATCCTTCCCGCAGACAAGCGGTGCAGCCATCGGGCAAAAGAGCACGTCATCGCCTCCGACGCCTACGTGGGCCAGCTCCTGTGGGATAAGTACCTCCGCTGGGAGTACTTACTGCCGGCGTGTTTAAAGATTATTGGGGACTGCATTCAAGATCGCTCCGTCGTGTATGGCGTGCCGCCGTTTCTCCACGGCAGCGAGCTGATGTGTCACTCAACGGGCACCGCGGAGGATATGGTGGAGACCCCACCCGAACAGCAGCCACCGCAGCAGAGCACTCCACTGCCGAGCAGTGCCTCCGCCTCCGCCTCCTCGCCAGACGTGATGGAGTCCTTTGTGCTGCATTCGGTCTATGCACCGCCGGAACCCCCCCAACACTCCTCCTCCCCGCCGCCACCTCACGCTCCCACGGCTTCAACTGAGGAGGCGAAAGCGCCTTGTGGTGCCACTGGAAAGCTCAAGATGTTTCAGATGGACAAGGAAATCTGTGTGTCTTTGGCCGCCATCAGCCCCATCTTTACCGCTGTGGCCCACGCACATCTGCGGACCGTCGTGCACGGCATTGTGAGCCACGTGCTGCTGAATCCTGTGGAACACGGGCCGCCTGCTGCATTCCTGCACAATGCCGAGAGTCATCCCTCAAATGGAATAGGTAAACGCAAGCTTTCACTACCCACGTGGAAGCCCTTTACCGGGACGCACACCAGTCATCGGACCAACGAGTATCGGGCAGCGGGCTTGCAAGATGGTTATTGGGTGTGTGGAGGCTACGGCTACACCTGCCCCACTCTCGTGGCCGCACTGCAGAAGAAGAGCAGCGTGGATCATCACTTTGTGCGGGTAAAGAATTTGCACTACCTGTACAGCTGGTGGAGGAAGCATAGCCTACCTGAGGATGGGGAGCGTGCACCAGTGCCAATGCGCAGGAGTGGGAGCCCAGACAGAGCTGCGGAGCTGTCCTCCCCAACAGACACTTCCGCACCAGAGTCCACAGCGAGGCACTGACACCCCTTGTTTTATATACACAATAATATATATATAGAGAGTGCTGTAAGTGGGGAAAAAGAACAGCCAACAGAGAATAAAGAAGAGTTCCTTGTGATGCAACCGACGAAAGGACTTCCTCAAAGTCTTCAGTAACGAGAGTTTACAAACATATTCAAGAAAATAAAAGAAGGAAGAAGGCACTATCAACATAATGGGAAAGAGTTTTGCTATAGAACTCATTATTTGTAGAGTTGTTCATTTTTGAATTACTTTATCACCTTTTTGTGAGTGTCTCTGCGTTTAACATTGATATATAGATGTACTTCTTTGCTTTTTTAAAAGCACAGGATGAAATCTTTTATATGCTTGTGCCCTCCTACGAGAGAAAATTTCATTTTTGATAAGAAGAAGAACTAAAACGGAAAATTTATTTATTTATTTGTTTATTACTTTTATATATGTTTTTGCTTTTTATTTTTATTTATTTAGACCTGTGCATGCCAGTAAAAAGAGAGAAGAGTGCAACGAAACGACAGCGAAGTTTAAAGAGGTGGAAGGGTAGAAACACAAAAACATCAAAACAATCCATGAGAAGCATAAAGAGAAAAAAAAGAGTTTACCATCAACGAAACCACACACACCATATATATATACGTACATCTAAATAGAGAGAAGATGAAGAAAAAGAGAGAGATGTCAAGAGAGAGCACACCGGGCGGAAACATTTCCGTTCGGAAACTCATTTTGCGCTGTTATTGCGCAGACCGGAATGCCCGTGTAGAACACGCATCTACTGATGAGGGGCCCTCTGAAACATTTTCAGAGCAAATTTCGATCATCTCGGCTCCCATCTAGTTCTATCTCTCTTTCCTCTGTCTGCGTTTTTTTGTTTTTCTGAGTGGTTGCTCTGTTTTTTTTTTTTTTTCTGTCTCTTTTGGTTTCTTTTCTTTCTTTTGGTTGTTTGTACTCCAGTCTCCTTCCCTCCGTTGATGTTGTTGTTCTTCTGCAGTACTGCAACGGTACTCCAACAAAGAAGCACATTTTTTATCTTTATTTTTAATCGTCAAAACTAAAAAGAAATGACTGCAACAATTGCCTTTCTTTCCTTGTAGCGCAGAGTCGCTGTCTCATTGAAACGGACTGAACAGCCTTGGTCTGGAGAGGGCAGCGCAGGCGATGTGAAACATTTTGAATGTTTCAGTTTTAGGGTATAATGCGGAGGATGAATGTTGCTCTTTATCATGCGTATTCATTTTATATTTCTGTTTTCTTCATTTTAGACCGCTTAAAGCATTCTGTTATCATGCCGAGTGAGAACTATAGTTTGATTCTTTAAAGGTATTCTTTAGTTTTATTGTATTCAACTTGGCATTCAACTTTTGTTGATCCCGCTGTAGTAGAGAGATGTTGTACTGCTCCCTCCAGTTCGCCAGGGTCAAACGCCTGCGCTCTTAGTTCAAGGCAAGAAGAGATTCACGTCTGTGGGTGTGCCCTCGTCTCCATGATGGCGGTAGAGGATCTGGCGGAGGCACGCTTCTTCAACCTCTCCGCAGAACGCGTTTTTTTTGGCTCTATCGCAGCGATGGAATGACCTTCTATTCGTGTGCCGGTGTCCGCTTGAGTGGTGGACATGGAAAACCGGGCTGCCGAGCCCGTGGCCGTGCCGATGGACTCGAAGCACGACAATGTTAGAGGTTCTCTCTCCGCCACCCTAGTCGCGCTGATGGACGCACTGGAGGAGGTGACGGAGTCCAGAACGCTGTCGGGACATTGAAGAGGACTGGCGGAGTCTGCATCGTCCTGTTGAGACTTTGGTGCCTGAGGGCGTTCCCCCTTGCTCTGGCGATGGCTTTAACCCGCGCTCCACTGGAGTGCTGGTGTCAGCCGCCTTGCTCCCTACGGGCAACGCCTTATTGCCAGAAGTGGTGCATTCAATGGTTTGATGCCCAGCGTGCTTACCGGGAGCTTTCGTAGTCTTGAGGAGGAATAATCCATCCGAAATCCATCATTCATCTGTTTGTCGTATCAGAATCAGGGCTGCCTGCCCAAGGGAGTTGATGCACTGTTTCAGATGAGTGTACATTGTGCTCTCCGGAGTCGAATTATTTTATTCCTTTTACCTCGTGAAGGAGTGAGTGGAAAGGTATTTCTGCCATGGGGCCGTAGCTCAGCCTGGAAAGACGTAGTGTTAGGTCAGTGTGATACGCCGTAGGAAGTGTAACCTCAGATAAGTACGCTGACACGCGCTTTTGTGGTATGCCCGCTTTATAACCTGCCTGACGAACCGCAGCACCTTGCTACGTCTAAGACCCGTGCTATAAGAGGGTTTTGACGCTTTCCATATATAAAGGGTCTACCGGCTTAATGTTGAGACTCCATATCTTCGGAGTCCCTCGCTATCCTAGAGCCTCTGGAGTGGATCGTCGTTGTTGCTGTTCCGTAGTGAAGTGGATAGTGTTTGTAAGACCGTTTCCTCTTACTCTCCATCTTCGTACTATTCTTCTTCTTTGTAGTACCTCTCCGTTCTCACTGGTACCATTCGTCTGCGACGCGCTTTCTTTGGGGGTGTTATCTTCTCTCTGTTTTTATTTCTTCTCTTTCTTGTGGAGGAGAACTGGTTTCGAAATCAACGGAATTCCCTGGACTGAGGATCTTTCGTGGGGCTCCTTTTAAATGCATGGAACTCTACTTCTTCGCTTCGTCTCCTTTTCATCTTCTTTTTCTTTTCTTTCTAATTTTTTTTTCTTTTCTAATATCAAAAGGAGAGATTTTGTGTCTCTTGTTAAGAATTGCTTAGTGTTATTTGGCTTTTTTTTTTAAGTTTTTTACTTTTCTTTTGTTTTATTTTGAAGAAGTATTCAAATATATATATTTATATATATATATATATATATAAATATATATTGATTCCTTTATTAATATATTATTATTATTTTACTGTTGGTTCTTTTCTTCTATTTTTGTTATTATTATTTGTTGACGTGTAAAGATATTTTATCTCTATTCCTGTATAGTTTTTCTGTCATAAGTCAAGAAAACAAACAAATAGAACATACTAAGAAGAGAAAAGTGATTGATTCAATTATTATTATTATTATTGTTAGTATTATTTATCTAGTAACTGTAGACTCTACTATACTCAGACATCTGGTAGCTCTCGTATCCCCGTTGACATCTCTCACTTCATTCGCATATTTGTCAAAGAGGGGAGGATAAAGAGACAGAAATCTCACTTCATTCGCATATTTGTCAAAGAGGGGAGGATAAAGAGACAGAAAGAGTGAGTTTGTGTGTTTGCAGCTTGTTCTTTTCACTATTGTTATTAGTTATTATCTTTTTATTTATTGCGTTATCTTCAGGAAAGAAAGTTTCACTGTGTTTACATTTTTTACTTAGTTATCTTTTATTTACTACTGAATTTTCTCCAGTCCCTGAAAGCTTTTTAGGGTACTATCTTTTTTTTTTTTTTTTAATTCTTAAATATATCTTGATATATATTTATTGACAAGACTCATAACACTTGCGTGAGAATAATACTAACGCAGTATAAAATCATTTTTATCGTTAAACACTTCGAATCTTTTTTTAAAGGAAAAAATTCTAAAAGAAAGACGAAGGCCAAAAAAAAAAAAAAATAATTTAAAATTGCCGCTCTAATCACATCGTAAGCTCTCTTTTAGGGCTTTGAAAGCTGCATTTTAAACACTGGTTTGCGGTGGAGGATATTTTTTTTGTGGCTAGTATTGTTGAGCTACGCCCTCGCCATCATATTAAATACGAAGAAAAGCTTCACATCACAAATAAATAAATAAAAAAAAGGCGTAAAATAAAAATACGCTTTCAACACTAACAACAAAAGATAAAACAGAACACTAAGAAAAAAACAACCCAATATATTTTAAAAAAATCACAAAAAAATACGCTAGACAGAGATCTTTTCAAAGCGTATTCACAAAGACAAGAAAATTCACGTTTTCGATATTCCTTTTACACTTATTTTTCTATTATTTTCTTTTTTTTGAGTATAAACAATTGTTTTTGTTTTCTTTTCGATACATTATATTTTTCTTTCCATTGGACCAACTTCTTTTAAACAAAAAGAGCTAGTACATACAACACATACCACCTTCGCATTTTTGTTTGCTAAACTCAAGTTGAAAGTGCGAAAATAAAAATAATAATAACAGTGAAGAAAACAAATTTCATTTTATTTTTTAAAAAATCAACTCTCAAGTGATGAAGCCCCACCCCAAAGGTTCTCGTGCGGGATTGTTATTTCCTCCCGGCTCTCCTCCAAGCGAGCATTACTTTGAGCCAGTGAGTTTAGAAGAGCGCCAATACTTCATCGTGAAAGTGACACGCTATATCCACGAGTTGGACGTCGTGTACCTGCCTGCCGATGACCTCCTCCGCTCTCACCATCACACGACGTCACCTACCACTGCCATCGATCCTGTGGGTGGCCATCCACAGTGCCACCACCATAGTGCACAACCCCACGGGACTGAAGTACCCGAACCGGATACCGCACTATCGGTGTGCTCACGGATTCCAACCCCCCTTCCCACCGCTGGGCACAGAGCCGCAGTGGACGTGGCGAATGCTGAAATGCACCCCGTCCGCGCCGATGTCGTCCCTCACCCTGTCCTCCCGCTGCAGTCCTTTTCGTGTTCCTTCAGCTCCAGTCGGTTGCAGGAAATGGCGAAGCGTGGGATGCCGGTGTTATACCCGCGTGTGGTAAAGACGGATCGGCCCAGCGCCGGTGTGTGGCGAACCTTCGCGCTGTCTGTCTTTCGTCTTCGTGTGATACGCTATACCGCCGAGCAGTGTCAAGAGTTTCCTGCGTTGGCTTGCCACATTTCTCCCAATGATCACCGTTTTTATCACGTCGGACAACCTAAGGATACCATTTTAACCCATGATGCGCACATTGGACAGCTCTTGTGGGATAAGTACCTCCGCTGGGAGTACTTACTGCCGGCGTGTTTGAAGATTATCGGCGAGGGAATCCAAGATCGCTCCGTCGTGTATGGATTGCCGCCCTTTCTTAGCGACAGTGAGCGTGCGGAGGCACACAATGAACAACAGCTGCCCTGCCGCACCGAAGCGAGCCACCTCGCCGTGGAGAGGGAGAAGACCCCCCTTATCACGTCGTCGTCGCCCTTCTGTGGCGCTGTGGGGATTCCTGAACGATACAGAGAACCGGCGAGCCAGGGCTACGCCGCAGTTACCACAGCCCCGCACTCGGAAAGGGAGCCAGTTGGCGCAGATGAGAGTGCGGAGAACGCTCACGTGCCTCCAAAGGACTTCAGCACACTCGGTGATGCGGGAACGGGTGCGGCCGCTGGTCCGTTTGATTTCTTGTCTCGCCACCTCTTTCACTTTGAACCATCCGCCCCCCATTCCCCTCAACGTCTGGAAGGTGATTCCAAAGACGACGGCGAACACGGCCACTGCTCCCGCCACAGTAGCACCTGCAGCTCCAGGTGTGCGTGGCCTGCTGAGGAAACCGCCGAGTCCAAGAAGCTCAAGCTGTATCATATTTCCAAGGAGGTCTGCGTGGCGCTGATCCAGCACACCCCCATCTTTCAAGCCCTTTCGCATTCACAGCTGCGGGCGGTGGTGCAGGCGGTGTTGGTGCACCTCTTCACGCATGACGTGCGAGAGGGGCCCCCTGGGGTAGAGGTTAGCACGGAGGTACTGCAAGCGTTAGAGGCAGAGCGCCTGGCCATGGAAGCAGCAGGGGAGCCAAGCGCGTCCGGGCGTTTGCCGATCTCGGCCAGCGAGACGAAGGACGACTCGTCGCCCCCTACTTCACCGGGTGAAACTCACAAGAGAAAAAAGAAGAAGAAGAATCGACGTTCAAAACCGCGTAAAGGCGGAGTGCAGCGGTCCAAGGCACCCACCATTGTCCGAGAAGTACCCTTTCATCATCACCCCAACGCGGGGTCGCCTCCTTGTGAGAGCAGTCTGCGGCTGCCCTCCTCGTTACGCTGTGACGAATCCCGCAGTGGAACTCGCTTCTATTGGGAATTTAACGGCTACGGCTACACCTGTCCTCAGCTCGTGCACGCGCTGCAGACGAATGGGTACATTGATTACATGTTTTTGCGGGTGAAGCACTTGCGAGCACTGAGTGGCTGGTGGTGGGCGATCCTTCAGGGACGACGGGGACTTTCTGAAAGTACGGAAGATCTTGATGAAGCATGTCTAAAGAGAACCAGAGCGGAAGGAAAGGCAACCCTCTAGGAAGAGATTCGAGGAAACTCTGTATCTCTTACTCTCTCTTTATATATATATATATATATATATCCCAGTATGTATTGATACAGTGAAGAACTACGATTATGAGGACTATTCCTATTATTTTGGTTTGATGCGTACTGGAATGATAAGTCATTCTATTCTACCAGGGAAAAGAACTACTGTATTATTATTGGAGACTCGGTATTTTTATATCTCTTTTTTTTTTCTAGACGTACTGGTTTCTTACGTATGTCATTTTTTACTGTTGTTATTATCATTATTAATACTATTATTACTTACTTGTGTTATGATTTATTATTTTTATGATTTTCTTTTTTTGTTCATCTTCTTCACGGGAAAAAGATCAAGTTTCTCATCCAGTGTGTTTTGTTGGGGATGCCGACTACTGTTTGTATATTTATTTTTTTGTTTTCGCACAAGTATAAACACGACAACATCACTTTTTTTTCAAAAAAGAACATATTTCGTAATTCATTCACTGACGAAGAGACAGCTCCCTCTGGACGGACTTCATATAAAAATGAGGCTCAAACAATAAACACCGCAAGAAGAGGGCAGTGCTGACAAAGAAAATATAAAAAAAATATAGTATTAGAGCTCATTCCTTTTTTTTTTTTTTTTCCAACTGTTTTTTCATCTTTCCCTACATGAAAAGAGTCTTTTAATGAGTTGTTGTAATTATCACATGCGCTATGTGAAGCGAGAAAGAGAAAACCAGACACAGAGAACCAGAGAACGATACAGATCAGTGTTGTTAGGCGTAACTCAAATTTGTAGATGGACAGCGGGGGAGGGCATGAGAGAAAGAGCGAAAGCATTAAAGTCGGAGTGAACAACAACATGTAAGAGGTAGCATAATGTGAATCTGAATTCTGTGCAGTCACATGAATTATTGGTTTACAGTACATGTCACACACACACACACACATTTTAGCCTGCTAGTCTCGACTTTTTCCATACGTAATCGTTTGATTAGTCGTGTCGTTAAAGCTGTGCATTGGTGGAAACCAGTAGAGCATGTTAATTATTTCTCTTTTTCTTGATAGTTGGCACTCATTTGTTTTCGATTCTCAAGTGCCCGCCCACCCATGTACCCCCTTTTAACAAATGGCTAATAATGATAATTATAAAATAAAAATAAAAATGTATGGCTTACTCCCGTATACGCCTCTGTTTGAGTTCTGATTTTAGGCACCTAACCCAGCTACACCTTATCGGATCAAGGTTGAGGTATCATGGGGGATAGCTGCCCTTTCCACATCAATTGAGATGTACGACTTGACGAGTTATTCACCGGTCCAGAGCATCCCTCGGATGCCACTCCACCGTATCACTGGTCTCACTGTTCCGTCTCTTTCTCCATAGTTCAGTACGACAACTAGGATATAACTATTATTCTTTGTTTATTATTTTTTTTTTAAAATATATATATATCTACTTTTCTTGTTTGGGGGTCTCTTTGCAAGTTCCACTCTTTCGCTCTTCGCCCAGTTCTACGTTGGATCGTGCTGAAGGACGGGGTAGGATATCAGTGAATCCCAACGAGAGTGCGAGGGAGAGATGGGAAACCCTCTGGGAACAAAAAAAGACAAACAAGGGAAAGCGAAACGAAAAGAGCGGTCTTTAGTGTGTCTCTGTGGTGTGTCGATCTCTTCTTTAAAGGTCTCTACGTGTTCACATATCTCTTCGTGTCAACTTTTTTTCTTTTTTGTTTTTCTGTTGTTTTGCCACCATGATCTATCTTTCACTTTTCCATTCAATTTATTATTTTCCTTGCTGCTTCATACTTTCATACTCCATTTGTACGTATTTCTTCGAATGAAACAGAAGAAGTATTTCTTTTCCGCATCTTCTTCACGGACCGGAATGAAAAAGGATGCTGAAATAAAAATAAAAAGGAGTGTACTGTGCATTCTTTGAGAAAGCGTTGGAAACACTTTGAATTAAAATTTATAATAGAAAATTTTGATTAAATCAAAAAAAAAAAGAAAAAAAGAACATTTCTTGAAAGCCGTAATTTAAATTATTATTTTTTCTTTTTAAATAAGATAATTCAAACTTAGTAACACCATTAATATCAAACCTTTCTTTCACGCTACTTAAAAAAACAACAACCGAAAAATCACTTTCCGGGATGGAAAATTGGATGCACGGTATTGAAAGAATAAGTATAAGTAGATGAAATAAAATTCATTTTTCTAAATTTTATTATTTATGGTTGAGAAAAATGAAAGACAATGACAGAAAATTTATTTTCTCTCGTTTTCTTTAGAATTTATTCAATGTGTCCTTATTATTACTATTGTTTTTTCAGGATTTGTTTTTACTCAACTCTGACTGGAAAGAGCGCGGGTTGCATTCCTATATGGACCTCTCTTGTGCGAGAAAATGTTTAATGGAAATTTTGTTGATTTTAATCAATCGTTTAGTGTTGGACTTTTCGTCAGGAAGGATTTTGATTATTTTGTTTTCTTTTTCTTTTCATTTACCTTTGCATTCTTTTTATTGTTACTTTCGCTTGTGCTGATACACGGCTCACTCTTGCTCTCATTGAGAATGGGAACATTATCTGTGTCGTGGTAGCACTGTTCTAAGCGATGGAGGATGTCATGTTGAACATTTCTCACAAAAGAGATCGAAAGCTTCTGTATGAAAATGAACTTCTGTATCACTAACTGATGGATCTTTCAGTCATACCAAAAAATTTGGAAAAATCAGGTAAATGTTGCAAAAAACTCTTGAATTATGTATTTTATTTATGCGTTCTATCATATATATATATTAATTTTACTTAATTAATATTGTTACGGTTTTCGTTTGATTGCTTGCACTATTGCGAGAACAATTTTATTTATTATTATCGTTTCTATTTTTTTATGTTTCCATGTTGTTGTTTAGACTTTACTAGCATTTTTGTCCACAGGCACAAAAATATATGTTGAAAAATAGTAATAATAATAAGGGAATATGCAAAAAGGTATACTTCAAAGATATCTTAAAAGGATATCTTTGATTCCTGTGATGTCCAGGGTATCATGAACAGTGACTCACGATTTTCCGTACAAATTAAGGGAGAAAAACCTAACGAACTTCATAATTCATCATTCGATCAAAATTTTAAGCAGGGCAAAGGAATGTAAATTCATTTACTTTGTTAATTCCTTTCGAAAAAAAAAGTAAGAAAACAAAAAAATAAATAAACACACGTAACAGAACTAACGCTGATTGTGTGGTAAATTTCAGAAAGTCGTTCTTAATGTAAAACTGAAAAATGAAACGCATCACTTATTATGAAGAATAAATTTCTATTTTCCTTCTTCTTGTTGTTTTCCTATTCATTTATTTCTACGATGTATCTATATGTATGTGCCATATTCCTCTGTTCACATACCTATATAGCTCTATACCCTCTTCCACTCTCTGTCGCCATTTCTCTCGCTCTTTCTCTATAGAGATATGACAACAGATTGTCCGAATATATACTTTTTTTTTCAAAAAGAAAGTGTACTTTTTATAGCCGTGTTGTTGCTGCTTCTTCCTTTTTTTTCTTTTGTTTTTCTTTTAAATGAGACACCTTTGAGCGACTCGCTGAGGCGTAGCACGATAGTTTCTAGTGAGTGCGAGTAATGAGGTAACGATGGATGATCCAATCTTTTTTTATGCCGCAGCCCCAGGGTGTGAGACGACGGAGACAGCACCAACTCCTCCTCACCAGGGACAGTTGAACAACAGCGCGACAGAGGAGATGGACGGGTGCGAGGACGACTTCCTGATTCGTCCTGGGTTCCTCCTTCTCCCATTCCCGCTCCAAAAGGTGGAGCGGCATGCTGTAGCGAGCGAAGGGCATTCGAATATACAGGCCGTCCCAGTGAAACCACGATATTGCAATGCTCCACGCATCAAAGCGAATTTTTCTTGTTCGGCTATCACAAAATAATAAAAAATAAATATCATCAAAGCTTTCGTGTATTATTCATAAAAAAATAATTATCTTTTGGCAACAATCGTGACACTTTCTTTCTTCTCTCTTTCTCTCACAATACATTTTTCTTTCTAGTTCGCGACATTGCTTTTCACCGCACGGCATTGAGCACATCACTCTACTCTTCTTCTTTCTCTCTTTCTGTCTTCTTTTAGTTTATCTATTGCGTCATAACGTTTGTGTGTGGCTGTCTCGTATCTCTTCGTCACGAGTTCCATATACCAGCAAATCACGCACTCACACAGAAGTCAGCGATCTAGCGCCATCTACGTTTCAGACAGGAAAGACTCTATTCCTTCCTCCCTTTTTTTTTTGTTTTCTTTCTCTTTTTGTTCTTCTCTGTTATCGTACGTGGGAGCTGCTAGACACATCAAGAAAGGATCAATCCATCTGGCACCTCTGTTTTCACAGCCTTCCCCCTTGTTAGCGTGTGAGCTCTGTGCGTGTGTGGCTCTCGATATTCTGCCACCCGCGTTCATTGCCCCTTATTGCTGCTCTTTTTCGGTTTAGGAGGAGGGGTCGTTGTGGGTATATTAGTCTTGTACTTCGCTTCGTGTATTCCGTTTACTTGTATTTGTCTCTCTTTTTTATTTATTATTAGAGAAGACAGAAACTGTAAAGCAGAGAAAAAGAGTAAGAAGCAAATTATAGATATCCAAAGGCCTCTTTTTTGTATTCATAAGCAAAATCATCCGATACACTACGCCTGCATTCCCTCATCAACGGCTTGCTGCACCATTTGAGTTCAGCACTGGTTTTCGGTGTCGTATTGTTGCTGTTGTTGTGGTGGTGTTTTTTTGTCAGTCCGCGTGTCTTGTCTCTTGTGGACCTCACACTGCTACTGCTGCTCTGATTGGCAAAAAGAGAGCCAGGCAGAGAGAGCAGGTCAGAGGTGGAAGTCTATTCAATTATCTCATCTTCCAAATAATAAAAAAAGAGCAGGAAGGAAAAGAGTTGTGTATCGTTTGTAGCCTAAGAGTGTGTCTTTTCTAACACAACAAGGCGAGAAAACGTGCCTCTCGTAGAAATTGAACCTAAGCAAAACTCATCGTACCACTACTCTTTCTTTTATTAGTAGTCTTCTACACACACACGAAGAAAAGAGAGAAAAAACAAAAAAGAAGGAAATAAACAACATTCATAGAATACACGAGTATAAACTTGTTCTCTATTGTTGTTGTCTTTCTGTTGCATTTTATTTAATATTGTTTTTTATTTAAGGAGAATAGAGATTCTTACGTGTAAATAGAGAAAAGTAGTATCATAATAATACAATAATCTCTTGTTGTTAATATATAGAGACTTAATAAAGAAAAAGAAACAAAAGTTTAAAAAGAAGAGAATAGGTACTCCCACTTCTTCTTATCTTTGCTTAGTGCTCTTACGAGAAGCAAAAAAAAAAAAGAAACCAATTTTGTATATATTATCTCGTATATTTAGTGGAGAGCTTCGTTTCGACGCCTCTTTCTATTCTTTTCTACTCACTAGTTCAAAGTTCAGCATCGGGCATAACACACACTCTTCCTCTCATCTGTGAGCTCTTCCTTTTTTCTGCTCTCCTAAAAAGCGACAGAGGAACACACACTCATCAAAAAACAGTTTTTTAGTGGGTTAAAAGGAGTAAACACACCGATTTGTACCTCTACTGTTAGAAGCGTAATACTAGAGGAGAATTATAAAGAACAACAGCAACACTAACCGGAAGACACATACACAGACACCCGGTTCCGTTAATAAAACCTCTAAGCGAGAGAAATATAGAAAAAAAAAGACGTAACAAACGTACATCCTTCTTCACACACTGACCCTCGTCCTTTATATTCTCTTTCTCACTGAAATACAGGGACTTCATTGATTAGACTTCGAAAGAAAAGAGAAAAAAGAAGAGCAGAAATACCCGTTTCGCATCATCTTTCCTTCCACAGTTACACCAGCGGGATTTCAACACCTGGCCTGTGCTGTAGACGCTCCCACAAAATTAGGGTCGTTAGATACTGTATTTGTTGTGTAATTTTTTTTTTTGTTTTGTTTTCATCTTAAACTCTTATTTTCTCATTTATTTTGGTCTTTTCTCTGGTTGTACATCGTCACAAACACACACACACGCACACACAAACACACACACATAAACACACACACACACACACAAACACACACACATAAACACACACACACACACACAAACACACACACAAACACACACACACACACACAAACACACACACACACAAATACACACACACACACTCGCGTATAAGTAGTCACAGAGCATTTATATCGAATTATATAAGTTTAGACATCTGTGTGCGCGTTGTTGTGTGAATTGCCATCGACCGTGTGTTTGGTGCGTCCCTCCCTTCTTTCACTGGCTCCACCCTCTTTGCTACACCTCTTCCTTTCAGCAAGAGTGTATCAAATCAATAGGCACGAGAATTATTGTGAAGACGAAGCACAAGAGGCTGCCACTGAGCGTACATTACTTAATCCAGCACAGGCTTATTATCATTATTCTTTATCTATATAGTGAGAGAGATAATCTGGGATTCATCAAGACACAGGCACAACAACAAGAAACCTGAAGACGAGAAGGAGCTCTCGTGTTCCAGTCAAATTCATCTTTCAGAGGCTACGATTTATCCTTTAATTTTGGATTTCACTGTTACTGTTATCTTTCTATTTGTGTTATTTTTTTTTTTTTTTTTGTATTCAGTCTTTCATTTCCCCTGTTGTTTGTGCTGATCTTCTTGATACTTTTTTTTCGTTCTCTTCTCATCCCTCAGAAGGCGCAAAAATTGAAAAAGAATTGACATTAAGTTCCTCCTCAACAACAATAAATATATATACACTTTTTCCTTTTTGAAAGATTCGATCAAACAACAGTAAAAAGCAATTAGTTCTCCTGCATATAAACTACAGAGAAAGTCATAATAAAGAAAAGAACCAATAATTAAATTTAGGATAAAGGTTTTTTCTTATACCTATCTTTCACGTTCTTCACCTCTCCCACTCCCTTAATTTACCGGCTTTATTAATTCCTTTATTTATTCTACCGCCCGTTCTCTCTTTATATTGATCCCATTTCAAATATTTCTTGTTAAGAAGAAGAGAAAATATTTGTACACCTCTGCACTACATTAATTCCAACATACACGGTACATTTGAGATACTTAATATATACAAAAAGAAAAAGAAAGAAGAAGAAGCTCTCGTTCAGAAACTACTTTTCTTTTCCTTCTGAACTCTTCTACTTCATCTTTTTTCCCTGTTTATTTTATTTGTTTGACCTGTTGTTGCCGGTTTTGTGCTTGTTGTGTGTCCTCTTTTGTGTGTGTGGCTTTTTTTTCTTTTATATATTTTTTTGTCGTTTTTCATTATTGTACCTTGAAGAGCGAAAGAATATTTATTTCGAAGGTTACTCCCTTCCGTCTTTTTATTGTGGTATTCTCACAGATTTGTTCTAGTTTTTTTAAAAAAGAAAGAAAGATAAAGTTTTACGAAAAAAAGATAAAAAACTCGAATTGGCCCGTATACTTTCATTTTATTACTTGGATCGTTAATCATTGTTTTCTATTATTATTATTTTGATTGTTTTTTTCTGTTTTTTGAGCGAGACCGTTCCACCTGTATACACGCAGTTATTGTTATTGTTTTTGTTTTGACTCCACTTCCTTTCCTTCTCTTTCTTCTTCTTTTCGAGTGTTTGTTTGATTCTTCTCTTCTCCGTTCACTCTGAACTCAGAGGCAGAAAAGGCCAAAGTAGAAGGAAACATCACTGAGAAAGGAAGAAATATAGACCGAAGAACAGAAAATAATAATAATTTTATCATAAAATATAATATTAGAAATACGGTAATAAAAATAATAATAAGAAGTCATTCTCTAAGCGCCACCTCGTGATTATTTTTTTCTCTGTTACAGATTGTAAGAGGCTTGAACAACAACAGAATTATAAGATTTTTGGTAAGAGAAAAAAGAGTAATTGTGAAACGAAGCTGGCCACGCTACTGACGCACACCAGAAAGAGAAGACTGAAATAATTAAATATTATAATCTTTTCAAACAACTTATTCTATTTATTATTCTTCTATCGAAAACAACAACAACAGACAATCTTTGTTTCATTGCTACTGAATCTCAGATATTGAAGTTGATAGTTTTATACAATAATATAATTGGTTGCTGACACGAAAAGTGCAAATATCCGGACATAGATCTGTTATCAGGGCCTTCGACTGTACACAAAAACCTTTCTTACTGGCGTACACACGAGAACCAATTTATCGTTTTTTCATTAGATCTCCCCTCAAAAACCCAAGAGCAAAGCAAACAGGAAGCGTTTTATTATTTGTAATTATCTTTTTCATTTGTGTTTCACGGTTACAGACGCGACAAAACTATTGTACGTATTTTACGTGTGTGTTGTCCTGTCCTAGACGAAACTTACAATGTGGATCTCCTCCAGTGGGAGCTCCTCTTCGTCAGAACACCGTGGTGCGAGTCAGACTCCGTCAAACGACTCAATTCCGGAGCAAAAGCCATCTTTTCCTTCGCCATGCACTGCAGCTTCCGACCGTAACGATGGGGAGGAAACCGAGCACAGTGTGACGGAGCAACACCAACGCCAGCAGTTCCGTCTTGAGCTGCGGAATATTTCCAGTCGCTTAGAGAACCTGCGGCTCCCTGTCGGTGTACGCGCACTCCCGCCTGTCGAGCGTCCCTTGTCCAAAAAGAAACTAGCCGCTGCACGACGACAGCAGTCGCGTGCCTCTCCTCACGCTGTGACCCCGTTGCCGATGGAGGACAAGCCTCAACCTCCACCCGAGCAGGAGTGGAAGCTGAGCGGGTTTAGCGGCGGAGGTGGTACCCACCCTTCTCGTACGCAGCCAGTGTGGGGCAGAGAAGAAGGTGCCTCCGTCACCCCCTCACCAAACGGCACCAAAGACACGAATTTAATTGCTGAGACGCAAACCAAAGAACGCGAAGAAGCGGATCATGCGCCTATCGCCCCCGCAGCTGCGGTGAACCGGCACCACTCCACTGCGGAAGAAAGGAACACTGAAACCAGGGAAATTAGCGCCACTGGAGAACTTCCCACAACAGCGTTAAACGTACTCCACCCGACCGCTCCCCAAAACGCCATACAGGTCTTCACGGCGACGGATACCCTAAACGACCTCTCAGCACAGAATCGACCAGAGCGTATTGTGATCTCTGTGAGTGTAGGAAAGCTTCAGCACGTGGTGAGGAAGAACTTGTTCGATCTCTACGTAAAGTGTGTGGTCAATAGTCAAGAAAATAAGTCGAGCTCTTGGAAGTCCTTTCTGCGCAATGAGATGGGCTTGCAGACCTTCCTGTACAAGGAAGGCCATTACACGGAAAACCCTAGCTTGGCGTGTCACATCGCTCTCTCTGACTCTCGATGCAGCCACTACCCCAGGGAAGAAGTCATCGCCTCCGACGCCTACGTTGGCCAGCTCTTGTGGGATAAGTACCTCCGCTGGGAGTACTTACTCCCGGCGTGTTTGAAGATTTTGGGCGAGATCTTTGAGGATCGAAGCCGAAGTTACGGCATTGGGCCCTTTCAAATGGCTCCCGTAGCCCCTCCGCCAACTGACTTTCCGTTACGTCCCGCCACCTCGCAGTTCTCATCGCCACTACAGCAAGCACCTCAACCACAGCCGTCCTATTCGCCGTCTTCCGTCTCGTCTCCACGGACTTCCAGTGGTGGAGTTCCTGCTGGTGCGTGGAACGTGGCGGCGCCGTTCCACCATGGTGGACCCTCATCGATTTCTGCACCGCGAGGCGGCGGTGGTTTGGTTCTCCCCGAAGCCACACCGGAGGAGGGCGGCACAGCTGGGATGCTCGGTAGCGTTGGAGGAGCTCTTTCCTCCGCACAAATGGCGCAGCTTCTTCACAGCCGAAGGACTGCTTCGGCCCGCTCTCAATCCAGCTCTCGGGGGCGGTCTCGCGGCTCCCACATGTCCTACCACTCGGTCCCCGTTCCGCAGGAAGACTTGGAGGTGTCAGCGATGCGGAGGACAGATTCTCCTCCCGTTGGAAGAAAATGCGTTTGATGGATGTTGTCTGTAGCTCAGAAGATGAAGATCGCGAAAAGCCAGATGCGGCTGGAGGTCAAGGAGATGGGAGACGAGGTGGGAGGCGAGGTCACAGGCGAGGGAGAGGGGCGGTAGAAGGGGCCCCACCACCTCCATCACAGCAGCAAGTTCCGACGCATGCCGTATCTGGCGGGCCGGGAGAGACAAAACTCTTCACCGATAAGCTCAAGCTGTTCCTTCTCGTCAAGGAGATCTCCACCACCTTAATGGTGGATATGCCGATCTTTGCGGCCGTGTCACAATCTCAGCTACGTCAGGCCGTCTCTGCGGTGGTGGTGTATCTGATGACGCATCACGTCAGCGTTGGCTCTCCTCTGGCCTTTCGTACTCCGACANGTTTGATGGATGTTGTCTGTAGCTCAGAAGATGAAAATCGCGAAAAGCCAGATGCGGCTGGAGGTCAAGGAGATGGGAGACAAGGTCAGGGTGGGAGGGAGGACAAACGGCTGCTGAGGAACACGGCCCCACCACCTCCATCACAGCAGCAAGTTCCGACGCATGCCGTATCTGGCGGGCCGGGAGAGACAAAACTCTTCACCGATAAGCTCAAGCTGTACCTTCTCGTCAAGGAGATCTCCACTACCTTAATGGTGGATATGCCGATCTTTGCGGCCGTGTCACAATCTCAGCTACGTCAGGCCGTCTCTGCGGTGGTGGTGTATCTGATGACGCATCACGTCAGCGTTGGCTCTCCTCTGGCCTTTCATACTCCGACAACGGAAGAGAAAGCGGAGGCGGCGGAAAAGCTCAAGCGGCTTCGCGATGAAGAAAAGGCGAAGCGGAGTCGAAAGAAGCAGCGGAAGCGTGGTTTGTCCTCCGCGACAAAAGCCTCTGCTCGACCAGGAGAGGCGGAGCGCGAGGGGGCCAATGACACACCAAGCGTGCCAGCACAGCCCTCCTCACATGCGCAAGAGAACAAGGGGAAAGATGGACAAGGTGGAGGGAGGGCAGCGAGCCTCGCTCCGGGATCGGTACCTGCAAAGCGAATGAGCCACGCCGCCAAGTTTCGCGTGAAAGCTCAAGTGCAATGGAACGTGATAACAAACTGCTGGAGTGCTGGACGTTACGCGTACACCTGTCCCATTCTGGTGAATGTGATTCAATCCAACGACAAGGCTATTACCCATCGAATCATTCGAGTCTCAAACTTGTACAATCTCTACACGTGGTGGTATCAGGAAATCAACGTCAAAGATTACTTTCGAGACCGTGAATATTTGG